>APFE030815909.1:48515-80616 GCA_000404065.3 Pinus taeda
TTTTATTTTATTTTATTTTTTTCACTTTGTAAGAGCTTGATATTGAATTTGTTGTATCTCTGTAACTGCAGATCTCACATATCTGAAATCGCGTCCTGTAATAGTTCTTTGAGTCCTCTTTCTAACCCCGCAAGTCTGATCAAGATTGGATTCTCCAAGGAAGAGTTATGCCAAATCTCCCACGGTGACCTGATTATAGACTAGTTCAGTAGAGCGAACTTGTATGAAGTGCCATGTGCACTGTTTTGACTTTAGTACCTAAAACTGATATACATAAAACTACAAGGCGTCCTCTTTCTGAAACTTCTTACGAAATTTCAATCTGATGCTTAAAACAAAAGTTATGACGATTTTCCCCAGGTCACCTGTTTGGAATGTAATTCGAGAGTCTGCAAAAACCCTAACTTCCTTAGATCATATCTCCGAAAATATAGCAAGAAAAGCTCTGAAATTTGGACCCGAAGTTCATAATGATTTCGGATCAAATGTTTTTTCTTAGCTTTTGAAACGTCGCAGAAAAAAGTTATAGCGAAAATGCCATGATGACCTGTTTGGAACAACGAAACCCTAGAATCCATGTAGAATAAAAGCTTTGATACCAAATGTTATGAAATCAGCTCACAAAAAGATAGAAAAGATAGATCAATGCTTTAGAAATAAGCCTCTTTAAGGGGGCAACCTCCTTTACATTACACAAATGAACAATTCTTGGATGATACAAATGACAAGACCTCCTTTCTATATATAGGAGTCTGAGGGGTCATAATATAATCAGAGCCGACATAAGAATAATAATGTAAGGGCACAATAATAACAATAGTGGGCTTCTTTGGGGTACAATAATAACAATATGGGCACTACATGGGCACAACAATATAATAAGGGGGTTGTACTAATAACAATAAAGGGTTACACTAGTAGTATAGGGACCTAAAATATTTTCTCTACATAAAGGAGAAGGGAATTAGGGACAAGAGTTTTACCCACCTATCCGCATAATTACTTACATTCATGTATTTTCTTATACATAAAGGAGAAGGGAATTATGGGCAAGAATTTTACCCAACTTTGATTTTTTGGATCGCGCTTGCAAATTTCACTAAATTCCTCGATAGAGATAATTATTCTTGATCTTTAATGCATATTTTATTAGATTTGAAGCAGGGTTTGTGAAAATCCACTCCCTTGGTAATGAATATGTTAAATTTGACAAATGTCCATGGTGAATTGGTAGGTTGGATAAAGCTTTCAAAAGGTAACACATTAAATATAACCAAAGTATGATAGCACCTTAGGGATTTGAAGACTTTTACAAAGCCTCTAAAATCTATGTTGATTTTTTCCTATAGCCAAAAATTTAATGATATGCTAAAGCTGTCAACAGTTTGGGGTTAACCTCATCGCTAATTCCCAAAAGTTTGTGGATTTTACTAGTGGGGAAATATTTTTGGTTGAACCGTCAACAAATTGTAAATACTTCCATTAGCAAATGAAACTCTCATAGACTTTTGAATTTAGCATGAGGGTCATGTCCCTGCTTGACTTTTATTTGCACACGAGATTTATTATTATTTAATAATAGAAAAAAATATATTTATGTGGAATTAATAGATTAATTTTATTTAAATCCCACACATGTGAATACACATAAAGCAAAATAATTGAGCTCCCATATGACATGGCAAGGTTGAACGGCTTGCATGCTTACTCAATTCCCCCATTGGCATGACATGTGGAACAAGGTGCTACATCATCCGCCCTGTGGTATTTCTTTAATAGTGTTGACTTAGCACCAAGGGTGAAAATATTCAAATGACATTCTCTCAATGATTTGGACTCATAGTTTAATAAAGTTTATATCACTTGAAATCTCTCGACGAGCCTAAGGTGATGGTTATCTCAATAAAGTGCTTTGAGTTGAGTAAGAAAGCGAAAAAATTGATGGTCCATGCCCTCAACAACGTATAGAGGGGTGGGGCATGTTATAGAATGGTATTAAAGCAGAGTTCAAACACTAAACCTAGATGCATAAGATATAGAACAAGAAGGCCAATTATTAGAGATGTGATTCAAACAACGAACTTGCATGGACCAAGAAATAGATCGCAGAGATGAAAAATTCATAGCAGTGGTTCAAGGCTATGATTGCATGGGCCAGAGATAGACCAAAAAGATAGAATTTCCATAAAAAATTGGTCAGGAATTAAGTTAGCATGGATCAAAGGTAAATCATAGAGAATAGGTTCAAGAGTAAGGAGCACAATAACAAGTTTGTATGACAACGAAACTAGGGTTATTGGATACAATGTAAGAGTTGTATATACCCAAGATTGAGGGAAAAAGAACGTCATATGATATGTGAAATTGATAACATATCACTATTAAGAATTTAGATAGGATTATTGAAGATGTAATGAATGAAGGAATTCAGTGGAATGTTGATTGTTAAAGTTGTGAAGGATACGTTTAGGATGTTGACTATATTTTCCCTAAACAACTCAATATAATGATAATTGTAGAAGCACATGGCCAAGTGATGTAGACATAATTATAACTTGGAATCTCTCAGCCTATCTCTTGCTAATTTGAATGTTTTCCTCAAGCTTTGAAAATGTTGTTATGTGTTGATGAGAAAGAGCATGCACATTCTAGAATTATAAGAGACTCAATCGTTAAGAATGCATATGAACTAACAGGTGTCAGGAAAATGAAAAGCTAGGTGCTTATAGACATGTTAGGTGCATAAAATAATGAATGAGACAAAATATAGCATGAATGAAGACTCAAAGCAGCTTGTTGTTATAAAACAATTATGATGGTTAATCATGGTTAATGATGAACATGTATCCAAGTGTGAGTTAACAATATTATTGGGGAATTTTAATAAGGATGTTGTATATAGCCTTATGGGGATAAGGTTATGGATAATAAAGTGTTGATATAAACATTGGTAAAGAGGAATTCAAGAACCCTCCCTAAAGTACCAACTAATCAAGTAGCATCCATTCAACTACTAATAACCATGTAGGTATGTTTTTCATATGTTCTAAATATTGCATGTAGGTATGTTTTTCATATGTTCTAAATATTGAGAAGGAATTAGGTGCGAATTCCCTTGGTAAAAATCTAACATTAGCAATCATTGAATGCATGAATGGCAAGTAAATCAAAAGTTGGTAGTAACTATTCTCTTGATGATATAAATGGTCACTTAGCAATTCCACGTTACTTGAAATGAATGCTTTATTGTACATGACACGGTCAGATTATATTTGATCAATTGGTTCTAATCTAATTGTACAAGACTGATATGTTTGATACTAAGTTGGGCTTGTGAAATGTCTATGTTATATAGAATGATGGGTTGGATCCAAAAGAAAAAGGAGAACTTAGTTCATAAGAACTACACAAGAGAAATCGAGAAGATTTGCTTTGAATACTATGCTATACAAAAGAATTAGAGGGGGGAAACTTTTGAATCTCTTCCCTGCTAATGTTTCATTAGGGATGAAAGAGTTAAAAATGTAAAAATGATATAAGTATGAGAATGTTAACTAAATTTGAAAAGGAAAGTAACTTAATATGAGAATTGCATTAACAAATGCATCAAGAGATTTCCTATTAGAGTGAATACAAATTACTAAGGCTTGTCAAATATTGAATGGGGATTTAAAAATGTTGAGGCACATGCTTTTTGAAAATCTTAATAAGTTGATGTAATTGTGAATTTGTTATGTGGTTAGGAATGGTTGAAGATGATGATGATACAATTTCTTGGTAACCTCATATAGAGAACAATGACAAGGAATGCCAAAAAAAAGTTGATAAAGGGAATATCCAAGGTTCTAACGAGTATCAACCATGCCATATTACATAAGGAATAATGAATGCAGTGTCGTAGGTGTGGATTGTTCATGCCATAACAATATGCAATTTAAAGGAAATGGTAAGCATTCCTTTAGGATTAAGTTGTATCTTTAATTATTGACTTACAATTAAATGCACACTAGTTATCAATACTTGGTTAGGGTGTGATTAAGGAAGAAAAATTCTAAGCTGTAAATTGCCAAATATGCCCCTAAAAGAGCCAATCGAAGATTTGACTAATGTTGATGTATTTTGGGCTCATTAAAAACGAATTATTGTTGTTAGACACTTGCAAAAGAGCTCTAGATTCTAGTTGGGTAGAGTGGACTACGATTTAAGGTGTGTAGGTTGAGTAAGACAACAAAGAGGTGAGAAAATCAATAAGGGGCTATAGTGCAATGAAGGGATTCCCTATTCTACTTTGCTTACTCAGCTATTAGGCATCTAGAGATTGAAGAGGACCATACCCAATATGGAAGTGGATCCCTATCTCTATGATGCGTGTGAAGGAGAATTTTCTTCACGTAGCCCACATGCAAGGGAGTTATCAGTTTTCCCCTTATTATAACAACCCTTGATTGAATTTCCATGTAAAATGTAACAACCTTGGTTAAAAATCAATGTAAATATAAAAATATAAGACCACGGCCATGGGACACGTATTCGAAGTTGAATGGTGGGAAAAACATCCTAATGGGTGTTCATTTCGGTTATTGAGGCTAAAGGAAATTGGCAAAGGCTTTGGAAATGCATGAGGAATTTATTAGCACTTTATTTTTGAAAATAAAGGAAATTAGGAGAAAAGGAAGGTGAAAGGTAACAGGTTGCATGTGAGGAGGAAATTGAAGGAAAATAATGGAAAATGAAGAAAATATAAAATGCTTCTGAGGATTAGTTGGCAAGATTTTGCTAAGGCTTAGTCAGTGTAGCTTTGATCAGTTCAGTTTTGGAGCTCTCATTCTATTCTCTCTCTCATACTCTTGGACACTTAGAGTTTTGTTGGAGCACTCTTGTAGAGTTTGGCATGCTTGGATGCTTGGAGAAAGAAGGAAAATGATTAAGCAGGAAAGCATAAGAGGACATCGAGATCAACAACTACAACGAGTTTTTCTTGCAGGTACCGAGTTGCATGTATGTTTTCCTCACTAGTTTTGGCATGCATGACACATGCATGCGGTTTCTTGGTTATAATATGTCATTGGCATGAAGAGTTTCTTGGATTGACAATGGATTTGCCTAGCCTTGCCATTTCCTAGATAAACATGGTGTTGTGGGTTTTACTTTTGTTTTCTGGTTGGTATTCTTGTGCCTTTGGTTATTGGTCGAGTTATTAGTTCTTGGAAGCCTTGGTTGGACAAACTCTCTGGAAGCCATGTAACAACTTGGGTTGAGTTACTAGTTTTGGAAGCCTTGGTTGGATAAACATTCTGGAAGCCCTGTAACAACTTGGGTTGAGTTACTAGTCTTGGAAGCCTTGGTTGGACAAACTCTCTTGAATCACTTGGTGGGTTGAGTTACTAGTTTTGGAAGCCTTGGTTGGACAAACGCCCTGGAAGCCCGATGACACTTGTGGGTTAAGTTACTAGTCCTGGAAGATGTGTTGGAACAAATGCTCTGGATCCTTGGATAGATTGGGTAGAGACCGATCTCGTGATGGTTAGTGATGTCTGACCGTGAGGTGGAATCACTGGTTGAGGGTTGAGGCCGTTTGACCTTTGGAAGCCCTGGTTTGGTTTTGATGGATTTGTTTCATGATATCCGACATTCATGCTTGGAATATGGCACGTGGGTGACTGGTTGAAGAGAGATTTGGCTCAGCCATGTCTATGGTCAGATGGTTCATGGAAGTCCCAAACCTGGTTGGCCTTTGCATCATTAATATGAGGTTATTTCTCCTTGTTAATTCATGAGTATTATACTGTTTTATATGTGGATTATATGGTTGTTGTTTCCTTGATATTTCTATTGTTATTATGTTGGTTATAAGCATGTATTATGACAGTGATGATGTATGACTCTCCTCATATTTTGATTTATAAATGAATGAACAATGTATCTATGACCTAATAGATGATAATGCAGCTAATGGTATAAGGGAACAATGCTTCTTAGCGATTCTTAGATAAGTATGAGACCCCTATGCTAAGATCTGTTGTTTAAACTTGTAGATTACATATTTGTGGCATGTTTGACGAAATGCTTATCATGGCTAGTAGAGGTCCAGTCTAGTCATTGTTGATGTTTTTGCAAATGTATCTTTGTTCCACTATGAAATTTTATTTTTGAAGGTGTCATTGAGTTATGGGCAGTGACCTAGGCTATGGGCTTGAAAAAGTGACACAAATATTGGAGTCACATGCATAACACTGGGGAAAAAAGTCCCCAGATTCTCCCTTGCCCCATTGTGGGAGCGTCTGGAGCCTCCTAGACATACCTTGGTCCATATCAAGGGAGTGTCTAGGGGTTCGATGCATTAAAACTTCAGTTGGTCTCAGGGGTTGGTTACCTGAGTGGTTGGGATGGCTCCTCGGAGTTTTATTGCTAATGTGGAAGGTCTGTGTGACATGTTCCGCTTGTTCCATTTCCTTAACTGAAACATAAGGATTCAAATCATATTATAGTAACTTCTCATTGCATGTTTACCCTGGTTAGCCAATGTTTAGGTGGTATGGCCTCTGGAAGCCATGGTTTGGTTTTGATTGATTTGTTTCATGAGATCCCGCATTCATGTTTAGAATATGACACGGGGGTGACTGGATGAGAGAAATATTTGGTTCAGCCTTGTCTATGGTCGGGTTGTATGTGGAAGTCCCTGACTTGGTTTGCATTTTCATATGTTAATAAGAGGTATTTTCTATTGTGATCTATGAGAATATGTATTAATTATGATGGTGACATTATGGATGAGTTTCCATGGTTTATATGTTGGTTATTGTTGGGTTATATGTTGGTTATATGATGTATATTGTTTATGGCTCTTGACATGTTTGATGAATATGTGATTGGTTATCGAATGCATGAACTAATAGACTATCTTGTAGCTATTATGAGGAGGCATCAGCCCTTCTTGACGATTCTCATTTAAGTATGAGACCCTTATGTTTAGATGTATATTTATGACCTGTACATTACATGTTTATGATATGTTTGATGGAATGCCTGTTATGGATGGTAGGGTTCATGTCAAGTCCTTGTTCAATTTTCTATATTAGTAGCCTTATTCCATTGTTATTTATCATTTCTGGAAGTTTCATGAAGTTCTAGGCAGAGGCCCAAGTCCTAGCCCTCAAAAAGTGGCTCAAAATTCGGGGTCGCTGGCACAAAATTTCTTAAAAAAGGCTGCAGTCGCATGGATGCCTTGTTGTGGGTGTTGAAACATATCATAGTAACTCTTCATCACATGTTTACCCCCGTGGACCAGTTAGCTTGGGTAAATGTGGGAGGAGGGTGTTACACTTGTGGTATCATGGCTTTGACAGGAAGTGGCCAACTGTAGGAAATTCATGTGCAATTAAGCCTATGGATGGGTGGAAAAGTTTCCTTACAAGATCAATTTTCAGCTTGAAATTTTAGATAAGTGTTTCCTCTATTCACATGATTATTTTTTTCCCTTGGAAAAATATGGGCAGATCAACCCTGAAGGGAATATTTTAAAGCCCGTCAACCAGGCTAGCAGGGCCTAACCCCAAGGGCGTCAAGGAGAATTGACCCTATGACCTCCCGAATGGCGAGGTACTTAACAACTATTCACATGATCATTACTCATTCTCTCTTTGAATTTGTTAACAAATTTAGAGAGGAAAATTTCTTTATATGAACAAGGCATATATTCATATTCATGTAAAGATTAAAGTTATGCTTGAGTTTAATATACAATTCTCTATGAATGTGTAATACGCTAATTTTACAAGAGCTCATGGGTATAGATTGATGTTTAAAGTGCATAAAATAATCCTCCAGTGTATTCATTCCATAAGTAACCTGTCGTAATTCTACATGTTTACATTTTTACTCCTACCTATTTCTAAGTAATGCATAAATAATGGTGGGTAGTAGTTCCTAGTAAATGCTTATTTACATTTGATTCATATGTGTTTTGGTGGGTAGTAGCTCCTAGTAAATGCTTATTTACATTTGATTCCTATGTATTTTGGTGCAAAGACTTGCTTAAATTATGGTAGGCAATAACTCTCAGTAATTCGTATTTACTTGATTATAAACAATATCTAAATTTGTGGGAATTAACTCTCAGTAATTATGTTTATTTATGAGAGTTTGAATAATGTCTAAAGTTGCCCTTTTCTTGGGAATTGAATTTGAATCTTCAACTATATAAGTTCATATGAATTTGAGTAAGGTACATACAACTAACTAACCATATATAGCTAGGCTTAGGACACTAATACAAGAAAAAAAGATAACTATCACAATAGGGTCGGTACGTCCACTACATAGCAAGATAATTTTTTTAATAAAGAAATTAATTACAAATTCACATTTGTAAAATGAAACGAACTTAAATGAATTTAATTACAATCTTTCCTTAAACTATGAAGACAAAAAATATTTTTATTTTTATTTTTTTAATTTAATTTTGAACATACACGTAATAACTGTAAAACAAAATCTAGCATACACCTTTCGGCAGAAATACTTATATTCATGGATTTTGTCTACATAAAGGAAAAGGGAATTATGGACAAGAGAATCCCAAGTTATATGGTTCTTCAACCAATAGATTTGACCAATCAATTCATTTAATAGTTGACAAAGACTTGATGCTATGCCAAACAAGGTGGTGCTACAAGTTTTGGAAACTATTTCCAGTTGATCATGGGAGTTATTGCCAATCAAATATATCATGCAAAATACCATTAGTAGATGAACCTACTAATATAAGTGAATCCACCAAATCGTTTTGGATCCCAAGTTACTTCGTCAGATCTTCACATAAATCATCATACCCGGAGGCTCGCCATAGTCTTTCGATCATCAACAACCATGATACTTCATCCAAACATAGGTCTCTATCATGAATATCATGAAAAAATCATTCTCCTTCTTTGCAGCTCTTGAATACGTTCTCTTTGACTCATTCATGATAGACTTAAAACTCAATCTATCATTAATTTCAACCTTGCATGCATACTTAAACTCTGCAAAGTACATATTTCACACAGACTAGAATTATTCTCAATCACAGAGATATACAACACAATTTTAAGCATAAAGATGCTTCCACTTAATTTCAATAGTCAAACCTTTGTGTGGATAATCTAATTCAAAAATTTATCTTCTTCTCTATAACTATGTCGTAATTTCACATTCCTTTGGCCATTAGATTTTACATTAGGCTTATAATGATTAAATACAACTTTTAGGAATAAAGTATATTTTCCTAGATCCATAAATCACTCCATGATTTATTCCATAATTGTGTTTTGTCCCAAAAGGCAGATTCACTTGCTAAAGATGTTATCTATTCGATATTGTATGCATAAAGAGAATGGATTTTCATAATTACCCACCTATCAGCATAATTACTTACATTCATGGATTTTCATATGCATAAAGAGAATGGAATTATGAACAAGAATTTTATCCAACTTTGTTTTTTTTGGAGCTGGATGTAGAGAACGCACTTGTAAATTTCACTAAATTTCTCAATAGAGATAATCCTCCTTGATGTTTAATGCATATTTTCTTGGATTTGTAGCAAAGTTTGCGAAAATCTACTCCATTGGTAGTAAAGGTATTAAATTTGATAAATGGCCATGGTGAATCTATATGTTGGATAAAACTTTCAAAAGGTAACACATTAAATATAGCCAAAATACCATAGTAGCATCGGGGTTTGGGAAATTTGATAAAGTTTCTAAACGTTATCTTGAATTTTTCCTATGGCCAAAAATTCCATGACATGTTAAAACAAACAAAAGTTTGGGGTTAACCTCATCACTAATTCCCAAAATTTCGGAATTTCGCAAATAGGGAAATATTTTGGGTTGAATTGTCAACAAATTGTAAATTATCACCATGGAAAATGAAACCCACCTACACTTTTGAATTTTGCATGCTGGATTTATTTGTATTTAATAATGGAAAATTTTATTTACTTGGAATTAATAAATTGAATTTTATTTAAATTCCACACATGCTAATACACATAAAGCAAAGTAATTTAAGCTAATAGATCCATTGGTGTGACATGTGGATGAGGGAGTTACATCATCCACCTCATGAAGTTCCTTAATAGTGTTGACTTGCTACCAAGCTACCAAGGGTGAAACCAACTGTTGATTTATATTAATATCCAAAAAACAAAATTACATATTACTGAATCTTTGAAGAACAATGTCAACCTAGTGAGGACGACCAATAACTTGCAGAAAATAAAACAAACGAGCAACCACTCAATTGGTTATCACTTTACGTGGTGGATTTCCAACCATACAAAAATACTAGAGATATTGACATAAAAGTATTCATGGAATAGCAACAAGTAACATACTAAGAAATAAATAGTACTAAGAACCAAAAATCAACCACTAGCTGACAATACAGAAGATAGAAACTAAGTCAAAAATTGACTTATTCGTCCAAGATGATGATCGAATAGTCAAGAGAGGAGTTTGTGTTGGCCATGTTGAGGGGTGGCACATCGATGACCGCTTCCTAATTCAAAGGAGTATTTGAATCAATATTTGAATTTGAGACTATATAGCACTCAACTCTATTCAATCTGACCACAATATCATCCATATTATAACGGATGCCCCTCAATATCCTCTTCAACTCTTCCTGCCCTACAAAGAGTTCGTAGTTATCAACTTGTTTGTTGCAAAACACCTTATCAAGAAGAGTCTCCATCCTTGTGTGTGTTGATATAGAATGTAGAAAATAGAGTCTTCTCTTCCTCAATTTTATTGGGTCTGGTAACCATTTGGTGTTACCACTGCAAATTTCAGTATCTAAGTGATACATCCGATCCCCAAACTCCTCGGCTTCCAGAGTGCATATTTCTTTTCTCACTTCCATAGGAGTCGCATCAAAGAAGTTCACAACCAACTCCCAACCAAACAATTGACGATGTTTAGAAGAAGTTGCGCTTGGAGTGCCTCCCCTGCGATTGGGTAGTCACTCGCAAGGTGCCATAAGAAACCGATACCTGTAAACTGGCCAAACAACGAGATTTTGGGAAAGCCGACTGAGCCAACTATTACAATTAACTGAAGAGTGGAACCCTTCCAAGACATGAAATACCAAATGCGAAGTGACAAACAACTTGAAAATCCCCACTTTAATTTCTATAAAAAAGAAGTCATAAAGGAACCTACGAAGGAGTGGCTCGTGATGAGAAGAGACATTGGAACCATTATCTACCAAGACCAAAGACAAAGTATTTACCTTATAGGCCACTATGATAAGAGGAGATGAGATGTAAAATTTTTATTTCAATACTAGCCTTTTGAAATTTCGAAAATAGACAACATTAAAACCAGGTGGAAAATGACCCAATATACTAGACTCCACAGACCAACACAAGGCAATTGAACGGAATCCCATAGTGTTCTAGGGATTGAAGTTCTACCGTTGGGAGGAAAACCACCAATTCAGAGGATGGTCCAGACGCTGTATTATGTAAAAAACACACAAAAAACATTTGCCCTCTATGCAAAACCACCTCAGACTCATAGATAGACCTATGACTTTAAGACGACAAGACAAGAAGTAAATTGAAAGCCTGTAATGGAGCTTAAATTTCCCTTAACCTCTGAGACTTTGACACGAGAACGCGAGAGTGGGCAGTCTCATGGAGTAAAATAGATAACTAAGAACCAAGTACATAACAATAGACATAGCTCCAAAAAATTGCCAGAGAGAAAGACAACTAATTTCCGCCACCCTAAACGATAAGCAAGCTGGTATATATAAATGTGGACAAACTACATCTTTTATGTAAGAAGAACCAAGCTCATTGCAGTACATAAGACAATTGCCAAGTGTATTGCTTCTCCTAGGGATCCGCCATCCCAAGAAAATGTATCATGATTAGGTCATAAATGAGCCGTGAGCAACTGTCAAGGAAATTCATTGCCACATCCAATCCAACATATGATAACAACTCCATGCTTGAACCGTCTAAGCAAATGGAATGCCCAATATCCTTGGCGAGCTCAAAAACCCAATCTACCACCCTCGCGTAGTAAATGTGAAGAGACACCAACCATATAGAGCCATGGCTCACCACCATAAAACACCACATGTATCCTGTGTTGAGACAAGTGGAGGCCAATGCACACTCTTCAAGGGTTGCCTTCGTTTTCACCATACAAACCTCTCACATGCCCCTCATTGCCACCTGTGTATTCTCATTGCCGGAGAGTGGTTTCATATACGATTCCGGTGGACTGATGTCAGGAAACACCCCCATAGGGGATCGATGAGCTTGAGTGTTGAAGAATATAACTAGTGTTTGTCTTCATAATTGTATTTATCAAAATAAAGACAAGTTTTTTTTTTTTTGAAATTGACTTATTAAAGCATGGGTTTCATGCTTGGGTCAATGGATAATAGGTCAAATCACCCATTATGTGCTCTAGGATTTTTATATTGAGTTAGAGTCAACATTATTATATTAGACCCTTCTTGGGCTCCTTATGTCAAGATTTGTTTTTTTTTGTACTCCTCCACCAAGTCAGCTACCTCGTCCCTTCAAGTCGATCTCGAATCCTTCATGTTGGTCTTATATAAGTGCTTTTATCAACTATAAATAACAATGAAGGTGACCTATTTGATATACCACCACAATAAGTTCGATTTGAAGTTTGTATCAAAGAATAAATAATGCGAATGCCTAGAAAGGAGGAGTCAATTCAAGAGAATAAAGTAAAGAAGCTTGTCAAGATAAGAAGACTAAAATCCTGGTGTTTTTTTGTCACACATATTATCTTGAAGATAGTTGCAGGGGACGAATATGATAGACCGAATTGTAGAAGCTACAAGAAAGAAGAGACAAAATTCTTGAGGACTACTTTAGCCAAGGGCTGACTTGGTGGATGCAGGGAGCTTATGTCTCTGGTAAAAAAGTCAAGCTTGTATCAAACTTATTTGAATCTACTAGTGGAAGAGTTTGACTGGGTTTTCCCTTTCATAGGGGTTTTGCCCTAGCTGAGTGGCCACGTCTTGTGTCTTCCTTTTGTTTGTGATCTTCATTGATTGACATTAGTCTTGATGATAAAAACAAGAAAATTTGAAAAAAAAACTAATAAGTAAACATCACAAGATAATGTCATAATTAGTGAAATCAATTCAAGAAAACCTTAAGTTCCTACCCTAATGGATTTCTCAACGGTGAGTTGATGGTTATCTCAGAAACGTGCTTTGAGTTAAATAAGAATGTGAAAAATTGATTCCCCATGCTGTCAACAACATATGGGGGTTTGGGTGTGTTACATAATGGTATTAGAGAAGAGTTCAAACAATGAACTTGGATGGGTTATGTATAAAACAAAAAGGCCAATTATTAGAGCTGTGATTCAAACACTGGACTTGGATGGGCCAAGAAATAGACCGTGGATATAAAATTTTCATAGAAGTGGTTCAAGACTATTGTTGCATTCTCTAGAGATAGACTGCAACGATATAATTGCAAGACAAATGGATCAAGAAATGAGTTAGCATGGAACAATGATAAATCACAGAAAATAGGTTCAAGAGCAAGGAGTACAATAACAAGTTTATATTGTTGGATACAACAAAAAGGTTGTATAGACCCAAGATTGAGGGAAGAAGAATGTCATAGACTATGTGACATGGATAAAAGATCACTATTAAGAAATGAGATATGATTACTAAAGACGTATAGAATGAAGGAATTCAGTGGAATGTTGACTACTAAAGTTGTGAAGGATACATTTAGGACATTGACTATATTTCCCCTAAACAAATCAATAGAAAGATAATCGTAGAAACACATGGCCAAGTGACGTAGCCATAATTATAGTTAGGAATCTCTCAGCTTGTATCTTGCCAATTTGAATGTTCTCCTCGAGTTTTGAAAATGTTGTTATATGCTGATGAGTAAAGGCATACACATTCTAGAATTACAGGGGATCCATTAGTTAAGAGTGCATATGCATTGACAAGCATTAGGAAAAAGAAAATCTAGATGCATATAGACATGTTAGGTGCATGCAATAATGAATGAGCATAAATATAGCATGAACAAAGACTCAAAGTAGTTTGTTGTTATAAAATGGTTATGATGGTTAATCATGGTTAATGATGAACATGTAACTAGGTACGAGTTGACAATTTTGTTTTGGAAGCTAATAAGGATGTTACATAAAGCCTTATGGAGACAAGACTATGGTTAATAAAGTGTCGATCGAGGCAATTGTAAGGAGAAAACAAGTAATCCTCCCTAAAGTACCAACTAATCAGTTAACATCCATTAGACTACTAATAACCATGTAGGTATGGTTTTGGTATGTTATAAATGTTGAGAAGGAATTAGGTAAGAATTCCCTTGGTTAAAATCTAAAGTTAGCAATCATTGAATGCATGAATGGAAAGTAAATCAAAAGTTGGTACTAACTATTCTCTTGGTGATGTTAATGGTCACCTACTAATTCCACATTACTTGAAATGAATGATTTCTTGTTGTTGGTTTCCATATGGAAGAGGGAAACATTTTAGGCTTACGCTTGTGATACATGAAAATTGAATTATTGTAAGTTCTCATAAGGTAAGATTATATTGCATTTAATAAATGTAGATGGATGGCAAGAAAAAGGTGTAGACAATGCACAAAATTGATAGCGTGCATGATTGAGGCATTGTTTGAATGCATAATGTGAAATTCCATTTATGAATTTTTATTTTAAGTGGGTAGGTAAGCAACTAAAATGATAGAGTTGGTACTAACTCATGAACTCAGATAATCTGAGGGGTTGTTGGATATTGCAACCACAGGGAGTTACATGATAATGTAGACACATATGAAGGGACTACAAGAAAGTCGCCACTAAGGAAGCCGGGTATGAAATGATGAAGATTATAACTAAGTATGATGATACAGTTAGATTATATTTGATTTATTGGCTCTAATCTAATTGTATAAGACTGATATGTTGAATTCTAATTTGGGCTTGTGAAATGCCTATGTTGTGTAGAATCATGGGTTGGATCCAAAAGAAAATGGAAAAGTCAATTCACAATAAATGCACAAGAGAAATGGAGCAAAGTTACTTTGAATACTAGGCTATATAGAAGAATTAGAGGGGGAAAACCCTTGAATCTCTTCCATACTAATGTTTCATTAGGGATGAACGAGTTAAAATGTAAAAAATGATATAAGCTCAAGAATGTTAATGAAATGTGAAAAGGAAAGTAATTTAATATGAGAATTACACTAACAAATGCATCAAGAGAATGCTTATTAGAGTGCATACAAATGAATAAGGCATTTCAAATATTGGATGGGGATTTAAAAGTATTGAGGCACATGCTTTTTGAAAAGCTTAATAAGTTGATGCCATTGTGATTTTCCAATGTGGTTGGGAATAGTTGAAGATGATAATTATACAATTGCGTGGCAACCTCATATAGAGGACAAGGGCAAGGAATGCTCAAGAGAAGGTTGATAAAGGGAATGTTTAAGCTTCAAACAAGTATCAACCATGCCAAGTTACATAAGGAATAATGAATGTAACTATGTAGCTGTGGATCATTCATGCCATAACAATAAGTAATTTAAAGGAAAGGGTAAGCATTCTATTAGGATTAAGTTATATCTTTAATTCTTGAATTACGATTGAATACACACGAGTTATCAATACTTGGGTAGCGTATGACTAAGGCCCAGAAAAGTTCCAAGATGTAAAATGCCAAATATGCCCGTAAAAGTGCCAATCAAATATTTGACTAATGTTGGTGTGTTTTGGGCTCCTTAAAAACAATTTTTTCCTATTATACACTTGCAAAAGAGTTCTAGACTCTAGCTAGGTAGAGTGGGCTACAATTGAACGTGTGTAGGTTGAGCAAGAGCAATGAAGGGATTCCCTTATCTAGTTTTCTAACTAAGTAGAGATGCATCTAGAGATCGTAGAGGCCCATACTTAGTAGGGAAAGTGGATCCATATCTCTATGATATGTGTGAAGGAGAGTTTACTTTGCCTAGCCCAAATGTGAGTGAGTTATTAGTTTTCATCTTGTGGTATTATGGCTTAGATAGGGGGTGACTAGCTATAGAAAATTCATGTGCAATTAAGCCTATGGTTTGGTGGAAAACTTTCCTTACAAGATCAATTTTCAGCTTGAAATTTTAGATAAATGTTTCCTCTATTCACATGATTATTGCTTATTTGCTCTTTGAATTTATTAGCAAAAATAATGAGGAATATTTATTTATATAAATATGGCATATATTCATGTTCATGCAAAGATTAAAGTTATGTTTGAGTTTAATATATAATTTTGTATGAATGTGTAATACATTGAGTTTACAAGAGCTCTTGGGAATACATTGATGTTTGAAGTGCCTAAATTAATTTACATAATTCTCAAGTGTATTCATTCCATAAGTAAAGTCTAGTAAGTTTGCATGTTTACATTTTTATTCCTACCTATTCCTAAGAAATGCATAAATAATGGTGGGTAGTAGCTCCTAGTAAATATGCTTAGTAACATTTGATTCCTATGTATTTTGGCGCAAAGGCTTGCTTGAACTATGGTGGCAATAATTCTTAGTAATTATGTTTATTTAAGTGAGTGTAAATAATGTCTAAGGTTATGGAAAATAACTCTCATTAATTATGTTTATTTACATGAGTATGAATAATATCTACAGTTGGTCTTTTCCTCATAAGTGAATTTTAATCTTCAACTATATAAGTTTACATGAATTTGAGCAAGGTTGGAATAAAATCTAGAGCTAGTAAAAAAATGGTAGAGAAATCTTCTTTAATGCATTACCTATGATAATATCTATATGCATACAACTAGTGAGCCATATATATCTAGACTACGGGCACTAGTGCAAGAAAAAAAGATAATTGTGACAACAGGGTATATTAGGGTTAAAAAAATAATGGTGACAATAGGGTTGGTAATACACTTAATAGCAAAAAACCATTTTTAATAATGCAATTAATCACAATTTCCGATTTATAAATTAAAACGAACTTAAATATATTAAATTACAACCTTTTGTTATATAATGACAACTATATATATATATATATATAATATATATATATTATATATAATATATTATATTATATATATATATATATATTATATATCTATATATATATATATATATATATATATATATATAATATATATATATATTATATATTATATATATATATATATTATATAAGGCTTGAACATACAATAATATTTGTAATAAAAAGAATATAAAATCTCGCACCATCTTTACGACACACCTATTCTCATAATTACATATATCCATGGATTTTCCGTACATAAAGGAGAAGGGAGATATGGAAAAGAATCTTAGCCACCTATTAATTACTTACATTCATGGATTTTCTCATAAATAAAGGAGAAGGGAATTATGGACAAGAATCTTACCTAACTTAGATTTTTTGAGCTAAATATAGAGAATACGCTTGTAAATTTCACTAAATTCCTCGATAGAGATAACCCTCCTTATGTTTAATGCATATTTTCTTAGATTTGTAGCTGAGTTTGAGAAAATCTACTTCCTTGGCATTGAAGACATTAAATTTGACGGTAGGTTGGATAAAGCTTTCAAAAGGTAACACTTTATTATTATTTAATAATGGAAAAATATATTCACATGGAATTGATACATTGAATTTTATTTAAATCACACACATGTTAATGCACATAAAGCAAAATAACTGGGGCTAGTAGATGACATGGAGAGGTTGAATGTCTTGGGTGCTTACTCGATACCCCCCTTGGTGTGACATGTGGATAATGGTGCTACATCATCTACTGCATGGCAGTTCCTTAATAGTGCTGAATTGGTATTGAGGGTGAAAATCTTCAACTAACATTCTCTCAGTGATTTGGGATCATATTTTAATAAAGTTTATATCACTTAGCTCTCACCGAGTGTAAGGTGGCAGTTATCTCATAAAAGTGCTTTGATCTAAATAAGAAAGCGAAAATTTGATGCCCCATGCTCTCAACAACATATAGAGGGGGTTAGGTATGTTATAGAATTGTATTAGAGCATAGTTCAAACATTGAACTTGGATGGGTCAAATATAGAAAAAGAAGGCTAATTATTAGAGCTGTGGTTCAAACACTGGACATTGATGGGCCAAGAAATGGACTGTGGAGATAAAATTCTCATAGCAGTTGTTCAAAACTATGGTTGCATGGACCATAGATAGACCACAATAATATAGTTGCCAAAGAAATGAGTTAGCAAGGATCAAAGGTAAATCATAGAGCACAGGTTTAAGAGAAAGGAGCACAATAACAAGTTTGTACGACATGTCAACTAGGATTATTGGATACAAGCAAATGGTTGTATAGACCCAAGACTGAGGGAAAAATAGTGTCATAGGCTATGTGATATGGATAACAAATCACTATTAAGAATTGAGATAAGATTATTGAAGATGTAGTGAATGAAGGAATTCAGTGGAATGTTGACTACAAAAGCTATAAAGGATATATTTAGGATGCTAATTAGATTTCTCCTAAAAACTCAATAGAATGATTGATGTAGCCATAATTATAACTAGGAATGTTTAAGCTTATCTCGTGCTAATTTGAATTTTTTCCTTGAGTTTTGAAAATGTTGCTATATGCTAACGAGTAAGAGCATGCACATTATAGAATTACAAGATATTTAATAGTTAAGGATGCATATCGACTAACAAGCATTAGGAAAATGAAAAGTTAGGTGCATATGGACATGTTAGGTGCATACAATAATGAATGAGCATAAAGATAGCATGAATGAAGACTCAAAGCAGTTTGTTGTTATAAATCGGTTATGATGGTTAATTAGGGTTAATGATGAACATGTAACTAGGTACAAGTTGAAAATATTATTATGGAAGCTAATAAGGATGTTGCATATAGTCTTATGGAGATAAAACTATGGATAATAAAGTGTTGATGTAGACATTACTTAAAAGGAATGCAAGAACCGTCCCTAATGTACCAACTAATCAAGTAGCATCAATTAGAATACTAATAACAATGTAGGAATGGTTTTGGTATTCTAAATATTGAGAAGGAATTAAGTAAGAATTCCATTTGTAAAAATCTAACATTATCAATCATTGAATGCATGAATGGCAAGTAAATCAAAAGTTGGTACTAGCTATTCTTTGGGTAATGTTAATGGTCACCTAGTAATTACACATGAATTGAAACAAATGATTTCTTGTTGTTGGTTGCGATATGGAAGAGGGAAACATTTTACGCTTATGCTTATGAGACATGACAATTGAATGAATGTAAGCTTTGATAAGGTAAGATTATATCGCTTTAATAAATGTAGAAGAATGGTGAGAAAATGGTGTGGACAATTCACAAACATGTTAGTGTGCATGATTGAGGCTTTGTTTGGATGCACGATGTGAAAGCTTGTTTATGAATATTCACTTGAAGTGGGTAGGTAAGCAACTGAAATGATATAGCTGGTACAAACTCATGAACTAAGATAATCTGAGGGTTTTTGGATATTGCAAACAAAGAGAGTTACATGTTGATGTAGTTACATATGAAGGGAATACAAGAAAGCTTTGACTAAGGAAGCGAGGAATGAAATGATGAAGATGATAGCTAATTATCATGACACTGTCAGATGAGATTTGAGTTATTCCAGGCTCTAATCTGGTTGTACAAGACTGATACGTCGGATACTGGTTTGGGCTTATGAAATGTCTATATTGTGTAAAATCATCGGTTGGATACAAAAGAAGATGGAAAACTCAGTTTACAATAACTAAAGAAGAGAAATGGAGAGGGAAAACCCTTGAATCTCTTCCTTACTAATGTTTTATTATGGATGAGATAGTTAAAATGTAAAAATGATATAAGCTTGATAATGTTAATGGATTTTTTTTCCTCGAAAAAAAACCTAACTTTATTTTCATATGATAATAATATTACATTCTGTTGATATATGCCATGCATGTATTCATTTGACAGAAATCATGCTTGAGGATGGAGTCTTGCTAATAGTTTATGTTAGTTATAAGTAAAAAACGTAACATGCACGGTAAAAATTTCATGTAATAAAAGTTAAAAAATAAAAACCACAATTGATGGGACACTTATTCCACGCTGAATGTTGGGCAAGGCATCTTGGGGGTGTTTATTTAGTTGTTTATGGCTAAGGAAATTGGTAAATGCAATGGTTAAGGCTTTGGAAAGAAAAAATGCATTTTTGGCACATTTATTTATGAAAATAATGGAAATTACGAGAAATTGGAGGTGAAAGGTCACAGGGTGTATGTGAGGAGGAAAATGAAGGAAAATAATGGAAAATGAAGAAAATAGAAGCCTCATTCATAAAAAGGCTTCTGAAGATCAGTTAGGAACCTTTTGTCAGTTCAGTTTGGAGCTCTCTCATTTTTCTCCCTCTCTCTCTTTCTCTCTCACACACACACGCACACACTCACTCTTGGACACAAAGTTTCTTGGAGCACTTTGGCATTAGAGCAAGAAAGGTAAAGAAGGCAAGAGGAAGCCAAGATCAAGTAGGGAAAGTCATGATAAAGCAAATACAATAGGATTCATTGTAGGTGTTGATTTGCATGTGTATTTTCCTTGCTAGATTTGGCATGCATGGTGTTGCATGTGGTTGTTTTCTATCATGGCATGGGTTTTGCTAGGTGTGATAGTGTTTTCAGCCTAGCCTTGCCATTTATTGATAGCCTTGATGAGATGGGTTCTCATACTTCGGTGATTTGGATTTCCAGATGGATTCGAAGTTGAGTGGGGTGGATCTCCGAAATGACAAACACATGACCTAGTGGTCCCTGAACTAGACTATGGATCACGGTAAAACCACTGGCTTAATTACCCCTGAGCTAGATTGTGGGTTGCGGTAAATCTAGGATTGTGTGCCTCGGTAGGCCTAGGATACCTTTCTAGTGAATGACGAAATATACGGTAAAGCCAAGAGGTGAATTGCTATACATTGGGGCTAGTAGTCCTGGGATGGGATGTACAGTAAATTCTGGAGAGTGGGTCTCGGTGTAGGGCCTAGTGATGCCTAGATCAAACTGTGTATTACGATAAAGACTGAGAGATTAGGATGCACTAAAATTCCTCACGGTGTAGGTGAAGAACTCCAGTAGCATCCATGCTTGTTTGGTTCTTTTATGAGTCCCACATTCATGCTTAGAATATGACATGAAGGAGATTGGCTAAAGAGATACTTAGCTCAGCCAATCTATGGTTGAGTGGAATGTGGTAGTCCCATCTCCGGTTGGTTTTTGCATTCATTAATGAGAAATTCATTCCCTTGGTTTTCATGTGTAAATGTATTGGTTTATATGTGGATTTTATGGATGATATATCTGTGGTATTTCTATTGTTACTATGCTGGTTATATGTATGTTTTATGAAAACAACTATGTATGGCTCTTAGTATGTTTTTACTTGTAAATGAATGGATAATGTATCTATGACCTAATAGATGATAATCTAGCAAAAGATAGGAGGGAACAATGGTTCTTAGAGATTCTCAGATAAGTATGAGATCCCTATGTTTAATTATGTTGTTTACACAGGTAGACTACATGTTTGCATTTATCATTGAGATGGATGATAAGCTTTGTGATCAAATTATTTATATTTTGATTGAACTTGGATCTAATTATAGCTATGTTAGTCCTTACTTGGTGGATAAGTGTGGTTTGAGTAAGGAATTGCATGCAAAATCTTGGTTAGTGCAGTTGGCTACAAGTACAAAGAAGCGAGTTAATCACTAGGTAAGAGCTTGTGCATTTGATTTGAATGGTATGCCTACAACAACACATTTGAATGTATTGCCGTTGGGATCATATAGTATGTTGTTGGGCATGGATTGGTTGTATCTTCATAGAACCAAGGTAGATTTTTATGACAAATCCATTGAGTGTGTTGATGACAATGGGGAACCAAGAGTCTTACAGGGTAAGAAGAAAGCCACATCAATTAGGATGGTGAAAACTATGCAGGAAAAGCGTAGTATCTGGAAAGGGTGTATGCTATTTGGAGTGCACATTTCTAGTGATACGGGTAAGGAGGTTTAGGAGGCAGATGTGTTGAAAAGGTACCCAGTGCTGTAGCAATTCCAAGATGTGTTTCCTGAGGACATTATAGAGTTTACACCTCACAGGGAGGTAGAATTTTCTGCTGAGTTAGTGTTGGGGGCAGCTCCAACATCAAAGGCACCTTACAAGGTGAGCACACCAGAGTTGGTTGAGTTTAAGCTGCATTTAAAGGAAATGTTGGACAAGGGACACATTAGGCCAACTGTATAACCTTGGGGCACACCGATATTGTTTATGAAGAAGAAAGATGGAACTCTCAGATTATGCATTGACTACATGCAGTTGAAAAAAGTGACCATTAAGAATAGGTACCCTTTATTGAGGATTGATGACTTGTTAGATCAGCTGAAGGGAGCAACAATGTTCTCGAAGATTGATCTGAGATCCGGATACCATTAGGTATGCATCAAAGAGGAGGACTTTTACAAGAAAACTTTTTGGACTAGGTATGGGCATTATGAGTTTGTTGTAGTTCCAATTGGCCTAACTAATGCTCCAACTATATTTATGTGCTTGATGAATAGTGTGTTGCGTCCATATTTGGATAAGTTTGTTATTGTGTTCATTGATGATATATTAGTATATTCTTAAAATAAGGAAGATCATGCCGAGCATTTAGCAGTAGTGTTGAGGTTGTTGAGGGAGAATCCGTTGTATGCTAAGCTTAGCAAGTGTAGTTTCTTTCAGACTGAGGTACATTACTTGTGGCATGTTGTCTCCAAGGAGGGCATTGCAGTAGATCCAAAGAAGATAAGGGCCATCATGGAGTGGGTAGCTCCTAAGAGTGTGGATGAGGTTAGATATTTCATGGGGTTGGTAGGCTATTATAGGAGGTTCATTAGGAACTTCTTGCAAATTTCTTATCTTATCACATCATTGCAGAGGAAAGGTAACAAGTTAGAATAGACAGAGGAGTGTGAGGCTAGTTTTGAGCAGCTTAAGCATTATTGACACATGCACTAGTGCTACAAATTGCAGATATGGACAAAGAGTTTGTAGTATGCATAGATCCTTGCAAGAGAATACTTGGTGGAGTCCTTATGAAAAATGGACAGGTGGTATGCTATGAATCACAAAAACTAAACGAGCATGAGCAGAACTACCCGACACATGATATTGAGTTAGTAGCGATCATACATGCATTGAAGATGTGGAGGCACTATCTTCTTGGCAGGAGGTTTATACTGATGAGTGATCATATTGGGTTGAGGTATTTGTTTGACCAGCTGAATCTAAATGCTTGGTAGGCTAGATGGTTGGCCACAATCAATGAGTTTGATTTTGAGATCAGGTACATCAAAGGTAAAGAGAACAGGGTGGCAGATGCTCTTAGCATGCAGGTACAAGTAAGTCACTTAGCAACTATGAGATGCTATAGGAGAGACTTACATGATAGGATCTTGCAGACAGGTCAACAGGATGTTAGGTATATGGAGATTGTGCACAAGTTGCAATAGAGTATAGGTACATGTATAGGTGGTAGTACAAGTATAGGTACATGTGATAGTATAAGTGCAGGTACAGGTGGTAGTATAAGAATGAGTACAGGTACAGGTGCAGGTACATGGGATGTGGACTATTGCCTTACAATAGATGGATTGGTGAGATTCAGAGGCAAGATATATCTGTTAGATAACAGTGAGCTCAAGAAGATGATCTTGAGAGAGTTTCATGTGAAACCTTATTCAGGTCACCTAGGTTATCAGAAGACATTGAGTGTAGTGAAGAAATTTTATTATTGGTCGAATCTGAAGAGGGATGTAACAGAGTTTGTGGCTAGGTGTTTTGATTGTTAGCGAGTAAAGGCAAAGTATAAACATCCTGGCGGAATTCTACAACTGATTGCGATTCTAGAGTGGAAATGGGAGGTCATTTCCATGGACTTCATCACAAGGTTGCCGAAGACAGTGAGACGTCATGATTCCATCATGGTTGTTGTGGACAGGTTGACAAAGGTTGTACACTTCATTCCAATGAAGTCTACATTCTCAACTAGCGATGTGGTAGAGATATTCATCATAGATGTGGTCAGGTTGCATGGTGTTCCAAAGAAGATTGTGTGAGACGGGGATGCAAAGTTCACTTCCAAGTTTTGAAGGAGTTGTTTGCAGGTTGGGTACAGAGTTCGCCTTTAGTGCAACTTATCATCAACAGATAGATGGAGAGACAGAGAGGGTCAACAAAATATTGGAGGACATGTTGAGGATGTATGTGATGCATCATTAGCGGAAGTGGGAGTAATATCTTCCCTTGGTTGAGTTCGTATACAGTAATGGCTATCAAGAGTCATTGAGGATGAGTCCTTTTGAGGCATTGTATGGGTGGAGTTTCAATACTCCTATCAGTTGGAGTGATCCGTTAACAAGGTGTTGATTGGATGAGACATGTTGGCAGACATGGAACAGGAAATAAAGGCAACACATGATATGAAAAAGAGCTACGCAGATTGAAACAAGTTGTTCAAGGAGTTCCAGGTTGGGGAATAGATGTACTTGCACATCAAACCAAAGAAGAGCTCCTTATAGAGTGGGTCATGTGCCAAGATGGCAACACGGTTTTGTGGACCCTTAAGTATCACTGAGAGGATTGGGCTAGTAGCCCATCGATTTGCACTACCTCCGACAGTGAAAGTCCACGATGTTTTCCATGTATCATTACTTATGAAGTATGTTAAGGATGTTGATCATGTGATTGACTGGTCTGTATTGCGGGTGGAACCAAAAGGAGAATTCTAGATGGAACCTCAATGTATATTGTAGAAAAAGGTGCTCATGCTCCGGAATCGAGCAATTGAGCATGTTAAGCTGCAGTGGAAGCACTTTGGGCCCGATGAAGCTACATGGGAGATAGTGGATCAGATGCGGGGCATGTATCCTTCCTTGTTTGCCAGTTGAGGAAAATCTATTTTGATATATGTTTTGATATGGTGTTTTGGTATATGTTTTGAGATATGTTTTGATACGATGTCTTGGTATATGTTTTGGTGATATTGCTATATGTACATATGTATATGGATGTAAATACTGCCATGAGCTATGTTATAAAGTTCCAATAAGTGATACAGGTGTCATGTCATTTGTCATGTTGTTATATTGTCATGTTACTATGCTATCATGTTGTTATGTTTTCATTTGGGTTGGCACTCAACAGGGTGATCATTGTAAATACTGCATTGAGATATGTTATAAAGCCTCATGAGCAGTATGTTTTCTTTCCAATGGTTTGCTAAGGTATATGTATGATTGAACATCGACTCAGATGGTGTCCGCCAAGGGGGAGGGTTCTGTAACAATCCTGGTGAAAATTCCATGCAATAAAAGTTAAAGAAATAATAACCCCGGTTAATGGGACACTTATTCCAAGATGAATGTTGTGCAAGACATCCTAGGGGGTGTTCATTTGGTTGCTTATTGCTAAGGAAATTGACAAAGGCAATGGTTAAGGCTTTTGAAAGGAAAAATGACATTTTTGGCACATTTGTTTATGAAAATAATGGAAATTAGGAGAAAATGGAGGTGAGAGGTCACAAGTTTCATGTGAGGAGGAAAATTAAGGAAAATAATGGAAAATGAAGAAAATAGAGGCCTCATTCATAAAAAGGTTGATGAGGATTAGTTAGGCACCTTTTGTTAGTTCAATTTGGAGCTCTCTCATTATTATCTCTCTCTTTCTCTCTCTCTCTCACTCTTAGACATTTTTCTTGGAGCACTTTGGCATTGGAGCAAGAAAGGCAAAGAAGGCAAGAGGAAGCCAAGATCAAGCAGGGAAAGGTAGGGTCAAGCAACCACAACAGGATTCATTACAAGGTATTAAATTTCATGTGTATTTTCCTTGCTATATTTGGCATGCGTGGTGTTGCATGTGGTTGTTTTCTGCCATGGCATGGGTTTTTCCAGGTGTGACAATGTTTTCATCCTAGCCTTGACATTTCCTAATAGCCTTGATGAGATTGGTTCCCATACTTTGGTTAAGTTGGATTGCCAGATGGATTCGAAGCTGAGTGGGGTGGATCTCCAAAATGACAAACACATGGCCTAGTGGTCCATGAACTAGACTGTGGATCATGGTAAAGCCACTGTCCTCGTAACCCCCTGAGCCAGACTGTGGGTTGTGGTAAAGCGATGATTGTGTGCCTTGGTGGGCCTAGGAAACCTTGTCAGTGAATGGTGGGATATACGGTAACTTTCCAAGAGGTGTATTCCTCTCTGTTGGGCCTAGTAGTCCCGGGATGGGATGTATGGTAAAGCCTGAAGAGTGGGTCTTGATGTAGAGCTTAATGATCCCTGGATAGGACTGTGGATTACGATAAAGCCTAAGAGACTAGGAGGCACTTAAATTCCTCATGGTGTAGGTGGATAAATTTGGTAACATCCATTCTTGTTTGGTTCTTTTTGGTTGGTAATGATTCCCACATTCATGCTTGGAATATGGCACGATGGCGATGGGATCAAGAGAGACTTGGCTCAGCCAATGAGTGGTCGGGTGGAATGTGGTAGTCCCATCTTCGATTGGTTTTTGCATTCATTAATGAGAAATTCATTCCCTTGGTTTTAATGTGTAAATGTACTCGTTTATATGTGGATTGTATGGCTAACATATTTATGGTATTTCTGTTGTTACTATGCTAATTATATGTATGTTTTATGACAACAACTATGTATGGCTCTCAGTATGTTTTTAATTATAAATGAATGGACAATGTATCTATGACCTAATAGATGATAATGCAGCAAAAGACATGAGGGAACAATGGTTCTTAGAGATTCTCAGATAAGTATGAGATCCCCATGTTTAATTCTGTTGTTTACACCTGTAGAGTACATGTTTGCGATATATTTGACGAAACACCTGTCATGGATAGTAGCGGTCTGGTTAAGGGCTTGTTTAACTAATTGCTTCTACTTCATTGTTTCCCTGTTATTTTATTGCTCTTAAGATATCATTACATTATGGGAAGTGACTTGGGCTTTGGGCCGGGAAAAGTGGCTCAAACCCCAGGGGCACTGGCACATAATTGGAAAAATTGGTCCCTGGACGCTGGCATTCAGGCCTGTGAGAACGTCCATATGTCCTTGGATGCGGCATGCCAATAAAATGAGGGCGTCCAGAGGTCAAGTGATCAAAAGTTTCAATGGGACCCACGGGCAAGCTGCCTGAAGTGTTGGCATGGTTCTAAGGGGTCTTGTAGTTGATGTGGAAGGTCTGTTTGTTGTGTTTATGTTGATTACATTTCCTTAAGGTCACATGGGAGGTTGAATCCAACCATAGTAGCCTCTCATCACATGTTTACGTCGGTTGGCCGGTTACTTGGGTAGATGTGGGAGGAGGGCGTTACAAAAAGGAGATAGGCGTCCAAGGTAAAGTCACAAAACATATCATAGTAGTTGTGCTTATGAGATGTTTAATATCTTTAGCACACATGGAAATAACATAATAACCATTGTGGGGTGCAACTGATCATACGCTTCACATCCTCTATATAATGGAAATCTAAGAACATAAATGAAAAACGAACACTGCGAGTCTCTGGAGTGCGATTTTAATATGAACTATCATCCTCCATAATAGATTTGTAGAGGATCTCCGTAGTCCCATTCTAGAGTTGTTTGATTATCTCCCATGTCCTGCAATCCAATAGAACAACTGCTTTATATGGGTTCCCTGCATTGAAGTTGTACTCCCTATAGATATGAGAAATAACAAAGGATGAGAATGATGATTTGTGTTGCAGGACATCATTTAATAAAAAATTCAATATGAGTTTGTAACATCTATGCCCTCCTTTAACCCAATTAACAACCATGTGTAAATCTTCGTAAATCTGAGTGGATGTGATTCCATTCTTGAGAGCAAAAACCGCAAGAATTTTAAGAGCCGTGATTTATGAAAAATTATTTATGCCCTCTCCCAGCCTGATTTAAAGAATTTAAAGAGACGTGCCTCCTCCACATCTTTTGGGGTCTCCCTAGGTTGCTCCATCAAAAAATCCCCATGGCCTATTCTTATCAATATCAGGTTGAACAGTGGATCTGGTGTGTAGGGATGCTAAGGGTTTTGGAAGGAGATCAAGGATAGCAATTTCTTGTGCAATTGTTGTTTCTTGGGGAACCATCTTGTCATTGAAAATAATCTTATTTCTTGCTAGCCAGGTGCCCTAGCTAGAAAGTAGGGGGAACCAGATGATATCTTGAGTGTTGTCATTTGTAACCTATTTTTTCCAAGTGATCCTCACATTAGGCCTTTCCTATTTACAAGCTTCTCCTAATTTTGAAGCAAAGAAAGTCCAAAGGGATTTGGAATAGTAGCAATCGATTAGTAGGTGATCGACTAGTTCCTCTGCATCTTTACATGAGAATGCTATTGGAATTTGAAAAAGAAAGTAATTTAATATCAGAACTACACTAATAAATGCATCAAGATAATGCCTATCAGAGTGCGTACAAATGAATAAGGCATGTCAAATATTAAATGGGGATTTTAAAGTGTTGAGGAACATGCTTTTTGAAGGGCTTAATAAGTTGATGTAATTGTGAATTTGTTATGTGGTTAGGAATGGTTCAAGATGATGATGATACAATTTCCTCGCAACCTCATATAGAGTTCATGAGAAGAGAATACTCGATAGAAGGTTGATAAAGGGAATATTTAAGCTTCTAACGAGTATCAACCATGTTAAGTAACATAAAGAATATTGAATGCAACTATGTAGGTATGGATTGTCCATACCATAACAATATGTAATATAAAGAAAAGGATAAGCTTTCCTTTAGGATTAAGTTGTTTCTTTAATTATTGATTTACAATTAAATTCACTCGAGTTATCAATACCTTAGTAGGGTACGATTAAGGTATAAGATAACCAACATATAAATTTTTAAATATGCGCACAAAAGTGCCAATTGAAGATTTGACTAATGTTGGTGTGTTTTGGGTTTTGTAAAAACAAATTTTCCTGTTAGGAACTTGCAAAAGGGATCTAGACTCTAGATGGGCAGAGTGGGGTATGATTTAATATGTGTATATTAAGAAGGACAAGCAAGAGGTGAGGAAATTAGTAAGGGCTATAGAGCAGTGAAGGGATTCCCTTATCTACTTTGCTAACTAAGCTGAGAGCAATCTAGAGATCACAAAGGCCCATACTTAGTAGGGAAAGTGCATCCCTATCTCTATGATATGTGTGAAGGAGATTTTCCTTCACTCAGTCCAAAAGCGAGTGAGTTATTAGTTCCCCACCTTGTGGTATCATGGCTCGGATAAGGGTTGGATAACTTTAGAAAATTCATGTGCAATTAAGCTTATGGTTGGGTGAAAAAGTTTCCTTACAAGATTATTTTTTAGCTTGAAATTTTAGATAAGTGTTTCATCTATTCACATTTTTATTGCTCATTTGCTCTTTGAATTTGTTGACAAAATTAGTGAGGAAAATTTGTTTATATAAATATGGCATACATTCATGTTCATGCGAAGGTTAAAGTTATGTTTGAGTTTAATATATAATTATGTATGAATGTGTAATACATTGAGTTTAAAGGATCTCTTGGGAATAAATTGAGGTTTGAAGGGCATAAATTAGTTTACATAATCCTCTTCATTCCATAAGTAACCTTTGGTAAGTCTGTATGTTTACATTTTTACTCCTATTTTTTTTTAAGAAATGCATAAATAACAGTGTGTAGTAGCTCCTAGTAAATATGCTTATATACATTTGTATCCTATGTATTTTGGTGCAAAGACTTGCTTAAATTTGGGTGGGCAATAACTCTTTATAATTATGTTTATTTAAGAGTATTAATATTGTCTAAAGTTGTGGGAAATAACTTTGAGTAATTATGTCTATTTACGTGAGTATGAATAATGTTTATAGGTTCCTTTTTCCTCGGAATTGAATTTTAATCTTCAACTATATATGTTCATATGAATTTGAGCAAGGTTGGAATAAAATCTAGAACTAGTAAAATATGGTACATAATATTCTTTAATGCATTACCTATATGATAATATCTATATGCATACAACTAGTCAACTATATATATCTATATGCATACAACTACTAAGAATTGAGATAGGATTTTTGAATGTAGTGAATGAAGGATTTCAGTGGAATGTTGACTGGTAAAGTTGTAAAGTTGGTAATGCTAACCTCTAGCAAGTCTGCATGTTTACATTTTTACTCCTACCTATTTCTAAGAAATCATAAATAATGGTGGGTAGTATCTCCTAGTAAATATGCTTATTTACATTTGTTTCATGTCTAAAGTTGCGAGAAATAATTCTTAGTGATTATGTTTATTTACATGAGTCTAAATAATGCCTAAAGTTATCATTTTCCTCTAATTGAATTTGAATCTTCAACTATATAAGTTCATATGAATTTGAACAAGGTTGGAATAAAATCTAGAGCTAGTAAAAGATGGTTCAGAATATTTTTAGTCCACTACCTATATGATAATACCTATATGCATATTACTAGCACAACCATATATATATCTAGGATTAGGACACTTGTGCAAGAAAAAAAAACCTTTGACAATATGGTTGGTAGAAATTCAAATCTTAGGTTTGGTAGTAGACTATATGGCAAAAAATTCTTTTTAATAATGCAATTAATCACAATTTCCATTTATAAATAGAAAAGTACTTAAATGAATTTAATTACAACCTTTCATTAAACTATGACGGCAAAAACCATTTTTTTTTTAATCTAGAACATTAACATAATATTTGTAATAAAAAAAATATAAAAGTGTGACACTATCTTAATTATTTATACACATGGATTTTCTCCATATAAAAGGGAAGGGAATTATGGACCATACTTTTACCCATCTCTCTACATATTTACTTGCATTCATTGATTTCCTCATACAAAAAAGAAAAGGATATTATGAACAAAAAATTTACCCAATTTTGTTTGTTTGGAACTCTATGTAGAGAATGGGCTTGTAAATTTTTCCCTAAATTCCTCGATAGAGATAATCCTCCTAAATGTTTAATGCATATTGTCTTAGATTTGTAGAGGAGCTTGCTAATATCGACTCGATGGGCAATGAATGGGTTAAATTTAATGAATGGCCATGGTGAATCAGTGAGTTGGATAAAACTTTCAAAAGGTAACAGATTAAATATAGCCAACAAGGCTGAAAATTCCATGACATGAAATCCGACCAAAGTTTGGGGTTGAGGAATTTTACCTATGGGGAAATATTTTGGGTTGAACTCTCAACAAATTATAAATTCTCCCAATGGCAAATGAAACCTTCCTACACTTTTGAAACTTCTATGACATGAAATCCAACCAAAGTTTGGGGTTGATGAATTTTACCTATGGGGAAATATATTGGGTTGAACTCTCAACAAATTATAAATTCTCCTAATGGAAAATGAAACCTTCCTACACTTTTGAATTTAGCACATGGGTCTTGTTCCCGCATGAGTTTTATTTTCACACAAGATTTATTATTAGTTAATAATGGAAAAGTATATTTTACCTGTAATTAATAGATTGAATTTTATTTAAATCACGCACATGCTAATACATATGAAGTGAAATAATTGGAGCTAGCAGATGACATGGCAAAGTTGAATGTCTTGTGTGACATGTGGATCGGGTTGCTACATCATCGACCATGTGGTAGTTCCTTAATAGTGTTGACTTGGTACCAATGGAGAAAATCTTCTACGGACCTTCTCTCAATGATTTAGACTCAGATTTTAAGGAAGTTTATATCCCTTGAAATCTCTCATCCACCTTTTTCTTCACTATTCCTTACATTTCATCATCCCATTAACCTTTTATCATATCATTTTCATAAATACATTTGGGTTCCACCTTCTTATTTTCCATTTTATTCATTTTTGTATTACAAGTGAATTTATGATTAAATATTAGAAAATATACATATTTTTATATATATCTCAAGAATATGTGAGTTTTGTGATGTGTAGGA
>APFE030815910.1:0-50086 GCA_000404065.3 Pinus taeda
AAAAGATAGATCAACGCCTTAGAATTCAGCCTCTTCGAGGGGGCAACCTCCTTTACCTTACATAAATGAACAATTCTTGGATGATACAAATGAAAAAACCTCCTTTCTATATATAGGAGTCTAAGGAGTCACAATATAACCTACCTGACCTAACAATAATAATATAAAGCCACAAAAATAACAATAGAGGGATTCTATGGGGCACAGTAACAGTAATAACAATATGGGGGCAATAGGGGCACAACGATATTAATAAGGGGTACAACTACCATAGTAATGGGGTAATCACTAGTATTATAGGGACCCAACATGCCCATCTCCTTCAAAAAAAGTGTTTTCCTCAATGCTTGAGTAGTTCTAGATACTTCTGTATAAAATTCTCATCCTCCCATGTGGAATCTTCCACAAATAAGTTCTTCCACTTGATAAGATACTCTAAAATTGATCGGTTTGGTAGCTGTCGAGATCTTGTTTCTGTGACTGCTTTCGGTTCCAATATAATTTTTCCTTCCTTGTCAAGTTCTGGAAATATTGTTTGAATTGGAAGCTTGTCGCCTATAACCTTCTTTAAACATGAAACATGGAAAATTGGGTGCAATCGAGAAGCTGCAGGAAGCTCCAATTTGTATGCCATGGTACCAATCTTTTGGAACACCTTGTACGGACGATAATACTTTGGTGATAATTTATTATCCTTCTTAGCTTCCTTGAGGGACATTTTCTTATATGGTTGTAGCCGTAGAAATACCCAATCACCTACAACAAAAATTATTTTGCTACGATGTTGATCTGCCTGTTGTTTCATTCTATTCTGTGCGAACACGAGGTTATCCTTTAAGAGTTGGAGGACTTGTTGTTGATGCTCGATGTGATCTTTCACTGCTTGAACCTTTTCTTCTTGATATGTCCTTCTATCTTAGAGTTTGAGGAGTGGTAATTTCTTCCAATCCTTTACAAGATATGGTCGGATTCATTTCTTGATGCTCGATGTGATCTTTCACTTCTTGAACATTTTTCTTCTTGATATGTCCTTCTATCTTGATAGTTTGAGGAGTGGTAATTTCGACCATTGAATTAAAAGATATGGTTGGATTCATTTCTTCTTTCTCGATGTGATCTTTCACTTTTTGCACCTTTTTCTTCTTGATTCCTTCTATCTTGAGAGTTTGAGGAGTGGTAATTCTTGCCAATGCTTTACAAGATATGGTCTGATTCATTTCTTCTTTCTCTGGGGTGGGGTCCTGGCTTATATCCTCTTCTTTTGATGTTTCTTGATCCTTTTCTTCCTTGTCTTCATATTATATGTAAAATAATTTCTTCTCAGCACACTTATGACCTTTAGTGCATTTGCTATCACAATTGTAACAAAGCCCTTTTTCTCTTTTTTCTTCCAATTGTTGTGGTGTAACCTTGTAGGTTGTGGAAGGCTAGGAGAAACAACACTTCCATCTTCATAGCTGTGAGGGGTAGAATTCATTGTTGCCATAATTTTACTTTCTAGTATGTCACAAAGCCCTTTTACTCTTTCCAATTGTTGTGGTGTTGCTCTAAAAAAGGTGTTGCTCTTTGTATCCTCATAATGTGCTATCATTTCCTCTGTGAGAATTGACCACGTAACAAGTCGTTTACGAGAACAAAGCCCTTTATACCATAAAAAATGATCCGGTTCTAAATATGAAGATGCAATACATACCTTTTGTAACAGTGGTACACCATGTAGATCAAATATTGCTCCATCTGACGTATCCAATTTACCGGATCCTTGCCATCAAACTTCCTCATCTTGCTTTTTCTTGATTTTAGGAGCTCGATCTTGAAATGAATGTAACTCTGTAATTTCAAATATTTAAGTTCTAAAACTATAACCTATAGTAGTCCTCTGTGTCCTCTTTCAAATTCCACCAGTCTGACCCCAATTGGATTCTCCAATGAAGAGTTATGCCAAATCTCCCACAGTGACCTGATTATAGACTAATTCAGTAGAGCGAACTTGTATGACATGCACGTGTCCCTGTTTTTACCTTTGGCTCTACAAAATATATACAAGAAACTAAAGTCCTTCCTCTTTCTATACCTTCTTACGAAATTTCAATCTGATTCTCAGAGAGAAAGTTATGACGATTTTCCCCAGGTCACCTGTTTGGAATGTAATTCAGGAGTCTGCAAAAAGACCAACTTCCTCAGAACATATCTCCACAAATATAGCGCGAAAATATCTGAAATTCGGACCCGAGCTACAGCGCAATGTCTTCTCAAATGGGTTTTGTTTTTGACTTTTGAAACATCGCAGAAAAAAAGTTATAGTGAAAATTCCACGATGACCTATTTGGAGCAGCGAAACCCTAGAAATCCAAAGCTCTGATACCAAATGTTATGAAACCAGCTCAAGAAAAGATAGAAAAGATAGATCAACGCCTTAGAATTCAGCCTCTTTGAGGGGGAAACCTCCTGTACATTACATAAATGATCAATTCTTGGATGATTCAAATGAAAAGACGTTCTCTATATATATATATATATATGAGTCTAAGGGGTCATAACATAATCAGAGCCTACATAACAATAATAATGTAAGGGCACAATAATAACAATATGGCACTACATGGGTACATCAATATAATAAGTGGGTTGCACTAATAGCAATAAGGGGTTACACTAGTAGTATAGGGGCCTAATATATTGTTTCTTTAGATTTAAAAAATACTATGTTGTACAACAATTATGTCTATTTATCCCGGCAATTATATCATAACATATGTCACACAGTAGTAATCTACAATACCTAAAGTAAAAAGACAAATTTGCTCAAGAAAATAGATTTAGAAAAGAGATTTGAAAACTATAATTTTTTCATCAAAGCTTTAATTAATTTAACAACAAACTAGTTGGAGTTTGAAAATCAAAATCATTCATAAGAAACAAATAACAAATAGGATAATGGCCAAAGTCACTATTCATATAAATAAAGCTAGAATCACTATTTCCATTGCAGATAACTGAAATTTGGGCAATGGTCTAACAGTTAGATCTTATTTTCCGGGAAAACTCATCAATAGCATCATTTGTTTTTCATGGTCTATTGTGTCTCTAGATCCATATTAGATAGTTTTCCATTCTCAAGTTCTATTTTCCATTCTCAAGTTCTATCTTTCAAGTATTTATTTTTGGCTCACCCTTTAAAACACAATTCTAACAATCCATTTTATTTTTATTTTTCAACAAAATTGGCAGGACCTTCCCATCCTCTATTTTACATCATCAATAGCCATCCATAAATGATATAAAGAATAATAGATACACAACAAAGGCCAAAGATGTGCTTGTTGTATGCCTATGTTCTAGGACTCATCTGACCTTACTGGTGCAAAGAGCTCACCTTGAAAAATAACATCTACATGGAATTTACAAAAAAAAATTAAATGAAGCTCCAATTAAACCAATCAAAATATGAACATCCTTTTAATCAATAAAATCTATGACTTAAAATAAAAGTGGCCTAGAATTGAATGTTATATCAACCATGTCAAGTAACTAACATCGGGTGAGAAATACAAGCCATGCATATTGGATTAGTGAATTAATTGATTTGATAAAGCTCAAAAATAGATGGCTTACAACTAAGAAACTCAAATAAATGACTTAGAGCTAAGACATGAGGTTTCCCTTTCAACCCTGTCGTTGAATAACTCTTTCTGATACTAGGTGGAAGTGGTATTGTAACATTAACCTTTGATAGTCTGTGTCCGTGACTATTTCTCAAGATCCACTCCATTACCAACATTTGGGGCTAGATAAGATACATGCAAAAACCATCAACATGAAAATGAAATCTAGATCCTTGTAAAAAGATGGGAGGAAAAAAATATCCACAAATTGAAACAGACTGTAGGATACCTCATTCCTGCAACATGATTATCTTGTCATGAACAATAAAAAAATAATTCAGGAGAAATGTAATTTTTGCCACACTTTGACAATGAAATCTTTTGCATATTTTAACAATTGATGAAATAAGTCAGCTAAATCTTGTCAACATCAGGATTATAGTAAAACATAAAGGAACCACTCCAACACATATATCATCCTAAACATAAGTATCTATACATATAATTATTTATTGAGGATATTGTATTTTGTGAAAATATGGAATTCAAATCTTTGAAATAACACAATTTATGGTACCACTGCCTTACGAAGTCCATTCATTCGAGTATTTACGCAGTTCATTCAGGAATTTCTTCAAATTTCAAAGTTCAAACAATTAACATGTAGCCTACAAAGCTCAGATTTGAAATGGAGATAACCCAAAGATGTAGAGTATATATCTCACATTTATATATCCTAATTTCCAGAAATTGAAATGACATTGTTTAGCATACTATTGTGAATTCGGCCCAAAATTCTAGAATGCCTTTCAAACATCCAAACAAAGGTCTAGAAGAAAATAGTAAACCACCTCCAATGTCCAAGAACATCATGGAAGAGCATGGTCCAACCATACATCATGCACTCCACATCTTTCATTTCCTCTTTATATATACGAAGTTTTTTGGTGAATGCTCCAAGAAACACTAGCACCTTAAGACAAAAACACATAAAGAACAAAGAAGATTGAACAAGAGAGAGAGAGATAAAGTAGCATTGCTCTTACATCTCTAACCCAAGTATGAAAAGGAATATGCACAAGTACGTGATCAAATATAATAACAACTCACTCCTTCCTCTATTTATATAAGAGGTAAAGGGGCTTTACAATAACAAGTGGACCTAGTCCACTACAAGCAAACTTGCAAGACACAAGTAGGTCCACCCATGTGAAGCAATCTACTCTAAGTGACATGTGTGATGCTCAAAGGTGACAATGATTAACAACCAAGGCCTCCATGGCATGAGCACTACTCCCCAAGGTCCAACAATCCTCCAAAGGTCCAAAGCTCCAAGGCATATCCATGGTCGTGTGTCTCCTTAAGGACAATACATATCCACGGTCATGTGTCTCCTTAAGGACTCCCACACCTATATATCCACTCCCTCAACCCAAGAGTCTGTGTGTCAAGTGTAAACCTCGATGCAAGCAACCAACAAACCCCGTACTATCTAGGGCTCAATAACCTCCTCTGAAATACCCAACTCTACTCCAAGCACATAAACTCCCTTCACGCATCAACAACATAAAGTCACCAAGCTCCATACTTATCCAACACTTCGAGGAAGAATGTCTTTCAAACATCCAAACAAGGTCTAGCAGAAAATAGTAAACCACCTTTAATGTCCAAGTCTATCATGGAAGAGCATGGTCCAACCATACGTCATGCACCCCACATCTTTCATTTCTTCTTTATATATATGAAGTTTTTGGGTGAATGCTCCAAGAAACACTAGCACCTTAAGACAAAAAAACATAAAGAACAAAGAAGATTGAACAAGAGAGAGAGAGATAAAGTAGCACTGCTCTTACATCTCTAACCCAAGTGTGAAAAGGAATATCCACAAGTGCATGATCGACTAAAATAACAACTCACTCCTTCCTCTATTTATATGAGAGGTAAAGGGGCTTTACAATAACAAGTGGACCTAATCCACTACAAGAAAACTTGCAAGACACAAGTAGGTCCACCCATGTGAAGCACTCTACTCTAAGTGTCATGTGTGAGGCTCAAAGGTGACAATGATTAACAAGAAAGGCCTCCATGGCATGAGCACTACTCCCCAAGGTCCAACAATCCTCCAAAGGTTCAAAGCTCCAATGCATCTTCAAGGTCATGTGTCTCCTTAAGGACAATGCATATCCAAGGTCATGTGTCACCTTAAGGACTCCCTCAACCCAAGAATCCACATGTCAAGTGTATACCTCCATGCAAGCAACCAAGCAACCTCGTGCAATCTAGGGCTCAATAACCTCCTCTGAAATATCCAACTCTACTCCAAGAATATAAACTACCTTCATGCATCAACAACATGAAGTCACCAAGCTCCATACTTATCCAACACTTCAAGGAAGAATGTCTTTCAAACATCCAAACAAGGTCTAGTAGCAAATAGTAAACCACCTCCAACGTCTAAGTCCATCATGGAAGATCATGGTACAACCATACACCATACACCCCACATCTCACAAAGCACCCCCAAGGCCCAAACATGGTGTAAACATTTTCAAAGTACCCCGAAAAGCTAAAAATTATGTCCCTCTCATCATAGAATCCTTTGTAATTTCATGCATATTCAGTTACAAATTTCACTCATAAGTGCCACTAATCAAAGTTTGCAACTCTTCTTTTCTACAAAAAGTGGGAAGAGTAACTATAAAATTACCATTAGATATTGGAGTAGAGCCTTTTTATGAAGGAAATCTAAAAGAGACCATTTGGGGCAAGGGAATATCCATACTGCCTTGGTCCTCAGTTAGCATCCATACCTTGATGAAGCTATTTGTGAAGTGTGCTATTTCATCGATTTTGGAAGAAACTATTTGGGGTAGGCAACATCCATACTGTTGTTGATTTGACCTGAGTTGACATCCAGACCTTCTCAGAAGAATTCCTTTGTATCATATTTATTTTATGGGTTACTCAACTACAAACTACTTCCTGCTAGCATTTACATTTGTTCTTTAAAGTCAGCATCTAGTTCTGGTTGAAATAACTAGTATTTTTTTCGTTGCTTGTCTTCATATATTTGCTATTATTTTGTAATTATTCATATTTTTGCTACAATTAGGGTCTTCTTAATTTCATATTTTTGGTCTGCTTCATTTTTCAGATTTCCGATCTAGTTCTGGAATTTTTGGATTTGAAATTTCAGTTATAATAGCAGAATTTAGGGTTAGCTCAAATCATTGGTATTAGAGCCCCAATTAATAGAAGATTCATATCATATTTCTCATTATAGTTCAGATTATTTACTTATGTTCACCAATCTATTTATCTTTCAAGGAATCCATATAAGCAAGACAGAGCAAAGCACAACTCAAAGATATATTGTCACCAACATACACATCAATACAGCAACACTCATAGATGCATTCATAAATTCTATATCATACATTTGTATATAGTTTTATCAGCAATCTAATTGTCATGAAGATGTGATCATTCTTGCACCGTAAGATTTGTCTTCACGTAGTCCTTTCCTCCCCCTATTTACAAATTTTACAATATCTTCAATGTAGATTGTTTTGAAAAAGTATTAAATGATTATCTAGTTTCTAACATTTACCATTTGGCAAAGCCAAAGTTTATTTCCCCTGTCTTGGCTTGTCTTGTCTTCTGTATTTATGTTGAATGTTCTTTCATCAGTTACTATCATAAGTTAATAATTGATGTGATTGCTAATGGATTAATGGAGTTAATTATGGGTTAATGAAGTAACTAACCTAAGCAAAGAACATTTTAACTAAAAATTAACATGGAATCAGAGCTCAGGAGAGGACAAGCCCAAGTTGGAGTAAAAGAGAAAGCAATCACAAAGGGAAGTTCATTGACAAGTTCTCATGATTTCTGCAATGGCATATGGGAAATTTCTTAAGTTTCATGTTTCTGGGCAAGGACACTGAAGTTGAATATTTGGGATCAAGTTTTTTTTAATTTATTTCCTTATGGGTTCACGTTGGCCATTTATTGTCCTTTGCAAGTGATGGAAATATTTTTTTTGTGAATACTAAGTTATATCTGGCTAGTCATGATCTTTAACAATTTTTTATGAGAAGCTAAAATTCTGAGCAAGGAGGAGTACTTTTGGGCTACGATTAGCACTACTGGGCACTCACACATGTCTAGCATTATTGTTTTCTGTGCTATGGATCGGCCATTTTGTTAGGGCGCACGTAAATTGAGAAAGTTTGACCTTATCTAAGGCATGTTTTAAGTCGCGGGCAACATGACTCCATTTTTGGAACGAACTACCTTCTACTTATGATTTTTTCAATACCTACAGCTTGAGATTCTTACAAGCATTTCCATACACATCCCAGACTCCAATGGACAGTTCAAAGACTTTCATGTTACAGGTCTGAAGTATTTTGATGATTGAAGCTGTTTTACTCCTTCCAAAGTGTATTAGAATTCTTGAACGTTTGAAGTTGTGTGAAAGGATATTGTTCGAGCATGATTCAACCCCAACTTCAATAACTTCACTGTGTAATTCTTACAAAATGTATCTCCTTGCAAAGCAATTTCACTCTAAAAATTCCTGACGCTAAACTTTATTACAAACCTAAGACATTTTGTGGAGGTACTTTAGTCCTGTATCATGAAAAAACTATAGCAGCATTTGAGGCATGTTTTAATATAGACCTGAAGCATTAGTGACCAGTGCTGAGGCCTAAACAGACATATATATAGCACTACTCAAGTCAACAATTTGAAGACCATCCCATGGGCAAATATGTGGTATTCCAACAATGATTTGTCAATATACTCAACAACACTTTAAGTATTGTAGAAAAATTGGTGAAGGTTGAAGATTGACAATCTATCCTATATTGAAGCAATAGGCATTGGATAATCCTTTTTCTTTGAAGTGTCATCTTAAGGACGAAATTCTTGAATTGATACTCCAGTAGTTACTACATCCACATCAATCCTTGAGATTGTATCAGTGTCACATTTTCTCCATGGAGATTCAGTTGCCAAACAAGCAAGGGTTGCAGAGAACAGAGGTATTACTAGCTAAAATAGTAATCAAACTTTGTTTGAATTTAGATTGACCAAGTGTGGCAAAGTGTAAGAATTAATAACATTTGGTTATCTGTGTATTCTTACAGTGCCCATTTGAAATGACTCTTTGCGAGCCTAAACTTCTCATGATGAGCCAGTTGGATAGTTATGAGAAGTTCAGGCTTGGGATTCTGACAAGCATTCCATACACATCCAAGAATCCATCGGCAGAGTGTATGGATCAGCTAGAGGGAACTACAAAAAATAGAGTAACTGAACTATCAATACTCCCTATTTATTCTCAACTGCCTTCAGATCTTCGCCAAAATACTTCAGAAAGCAGAAAATGGTGCTCACAAGTGTATAGTAGCCACCAATATTGTTGAGACATCGCTTACTGTCGATGGCATCTTCTATGTGATTTATACTGGATATGGAAAGATGGAAGTTTAAAATCCAAGAATGGGTGTGGATGCTCTTCAGGTTTTTCCTACAAGCAGAGCTGCAGTAGATCAATGTGCTGGTAGAGCAGGTAGGACAGGTCCTAGGACATGCTATCATTTGTACACAGAGACAGCATATCATAATGTAATGCTGCCAAATATGGTGCCTGAAATCCAACGTACCAACCTTGGAAATGTTTTTTTTACTACTCAAGTCATTGAACATTGAAAACCTTTTGCATTTTGATTTTATGGATCCTCTTCCACAAGACAATATTCTCAATTAAATGTATCAGCTTTGGGTACTTGGTGCACTTGATAATGTGGGCAGATTGAATACTCTTGTAAGGAAGATGGTTGAGTTTCCTCTTGATCCTCCCCTTGCAAAAATGCTATTAATTAGGGAACAACTTGGCTATGTCAATGAAGTCTTGACAATTGTTTCTATGCTTTCTATTCCTTCTGTTTTTTTCCATCCTAAAGACAGGGCTGAAGAAAGTGATGCAGCAACGAAAATATTTTTGTGCCTGAGAGTGAGCAGTATCTATTCAACCAAAAATTTGTTGGGCTTGCACTTGTGAAAATTCCATTAAGTTTATAAGTTCATGCCATACAGTTGGGGCAGACATATTAATGGTGGATGGCTCGCCAACAACGAAATCTGAGAGCATGAAGTCTACTATCACAAGATGTATTATGCTCTGAGGCGCAAATCCTCTAGGATTCATTTGGCAGGTTCTGTCTTTTTTTATTGAGGATGATATAGTTTGCAAGCACAAAATGTATGATGTTGTCAAACTGTGGCTGCTTAGGAAGGACATATTAAATGGTAGTGGTTCCAACCATGCGAGGCAGTCCGGGATAGACATATTAAACCCCAGTGGCTCTAACCTGGATCCCCAAGCTAGTATATTTATGATCGTTGTATTGGCAAGAGGACGACCTAGCAAAAAAATACCAAAATAGAAGAAAAAGAGAAAGAAAAATAGAAACGAAATGGAATTATATTAATGAAATTCATGGCCAAAAACATGTCAATGTAATGAGTAGATTCAGGGGTGAATATTTTTCACCAAGAATTCTCCAAAGTATCACCCCTCGTTTCAGTCAATGTATGCTTGTGATGTGGATTTCAATACTCCTCAATCTTTGAAGACAATATTGAGAATGTTTTGGTGTTTTCTTATCATGTATCAGAAATCAATGAATCTTCTAGAAATACAAGTGTGTAAAATTTTTTCTAAATCTACTCTACTTCATATGAATGCTGGAAATGGTGAACCAAAATAAATGTTGGAAATGCTCCTCTCTCCCCATCTCCCGCCCTTGTAATACTTTCTTACTCTCTCTCTCTCTCCCACTCCCACTCATTTCCCAGATAATATTTTCTCTCTCTTCCCCTCACCCCACCCTCATTTCCTAAATAATATTTGATTTACACTATCCCCCCACCTCCACCCTTATTTCCAATATCTGTTCACTGCCTCTCCCCCACCAACACCCTTAATAAGATTTTTTCACTCTCTCCATCCATGAGGGTGGGGAAGAGAGATGAGGGTTGGGTAGCCAGGGGAGAGGGGGCAGAAAATATGATAAATAATATCTGCTCACTCTCTCTCTCCATCAGATTGACCAATTAGACAGGATTTTCTAGCTATGCCATTTCCTAGCAATTGATATTGAGGAGCACTTCATCTTCCATTTCCTGGTTTAATATGAGGTTTGGGGATGCTTCCGTGATCTTTTTAGAGAGACACAGATGCTTGGTAGTTTCTTTAAGTACCCCGAATAGATATACTTGCCCTTATACATGCAGAAGGCCCTTTGTCTCTGCTTGTCTAACCTCCAGCCACATTAGCATCCTTGACCAGCTCCCACCCAGCAGATCACTTCCTTTATCATGGTGCTCCTAACTAGGGGCACTGAGTGGAAGATGGATAGAGATGACCCCTTATCAGTGAGGACTTAGGGTACTATTTTTAGTATTTATTTTATAAGTCTGAGCAACAATCTGAAATAAAGGCTGGCAACAATATCGCAAATAGTGATGGCATGATGACAGTAATAAGGATAAGGCAAATATATCAGTGAGCAGTGATTATAATCTTGACTTAAATACAATGACTTTGAGGCATAGCAAGGCAGTGACATGTTAACCTTTTGACTGTGTTCACAAAGGAATAGTGACCAGTGCGACAATAGGGCTTTGACAATATTATGTGGAAAAGTAACCTTCAGAAAGGAAATCACCTTGTTTGGAATAATATCCTTCACCTTGATAGCAACAATGAGATATCATGGCAATAATATACAGAACTTGGTTATATTGTGGCTGAGAAATACTTTGATTTGCATTGTTGGATTTTCTCTAGTCTATCTAAAGTATAGCAGAAGAGATTTGGAACAATTCCAATAAGGACTATGAATCAATATTAAGACACCTGTGGCTCAGTCATATTTGTAACTGTCATTTCAAAAGGAACAGAGCAATCCTCTTCAAGTTAAAATCCAAAGCAAGTCTCTTTATATCTTCATTTAGTTAGAAATATTTGTGATATCAAGGTATGATTCTACCAAGTTGAATTTATTATTGAATGGTTAGCGCATGTGAAAAAGATTGTCCGGGCATGTTTGTTGATGGAGTTGCAGCAAGATGAGGGCAGATTTATGAAGATTGAACTGAAGTAAGACTTCAGAGGGAGCTATAGACTCTCTAGCAGAATAACTTGATGATAAAGACAAGTCATGTCCATTGATTATGATAACTCTGATGATGCCTTTAGCTGCATTGATGACCTTGGCATATGGGCCTAAGGGTCTATAGTAGAAAAAGGACAGGTTGCAGGTGGCACATTGATTATGTTTAGAGGAAATTATGAACTAGCCACATTGATTGAATTATAAGGACACCATTACTGATGATACCTAATTAATGACCCTCTCATTTATTAATATAAAAGGGAGTTGACTTTTAAATTCAAGATAGAAAGACCTAGCCTTGTTTTTCTCTACACTTAAAGGTCCGATGAGAAGGAAAAGAAATGAATCTAAACATGTATATTTTGTGGAACCCTTGGTGTTCTTGATAAACACCTTATCAACCATAAGTTATTGGTATTCCAGTTCTATAAAGGGGCATGAAATTTTCAAATTTGTTCTTGTTTCTTTAGTTCTCTCATTTCCGGTGGTGCAATGTACCATTATTTTCTCCAACTACATCATGAGCTAGTGTACAAAATTAGATATAATTTGCATTGTCAATTATATCCTTAAGAAATTGGTGGCTATAAATCTAGCGTGTAGAGACTGTTTGTGGAATATTAGTGTTGTGGATAATTTTGATCCCATTTTGAAAAGGATTTCCTAACATGGAAGATATTACTATGGATGTCGTTTCAAGAAGTAATGCTTGAAGGAAAGCCATTAAACCATTGATGGAAATTATAGGTTCAGTATGTGGGAAAGAAAAAAATGGTCCAATTAATATCAAGTCATCATTGGAAATTATTCTGACACAACTACCATTCTATATGTTGAAAGTCATCTTATAGAACAGATCTTTTTAAAATGTCTCAGTTTGGGTGAAGAATGCTCTGCTTGTGTTGGTTTATTGCATTGAACTACAAAAAACTTCGATTTTTTTGTGAAGATGGGAGAAGTTCAACAATGCAAGTTCATCCATCAATCATCTAGCATGATAACTATGACAACATCTACCAACAATAGGTTCCTAGACCATATGAAGGTCAAGATTGTTGTTCATCGTCTTTCTTATTGGACTATCTTCAAATACAATGGTGCATATATCTATATAATTTCCATCTTCAGTGGATCTAGATATCAAGGGAGTAGGAGGAAAATTTAGAACAAGGCAACAATGGTTGTGGTAGAGAGACTTTGAAGTAATACTCAAAGAAACTTACAACCACAATTTTGACAAAATGCCATATTTCTACAATTTGGATATTCAAATTCATTTAGGAAACCAAATAATAAACGTGCAATGGGTGAGGATTCCCTCCAAAATGGGCATGAATTCACCCCTTAATAAACACATGATACAAAGAGGCCTATGATGGGCTACACTTCAAGAGTGATAACTACTATACATGCCTACTAATCATGTTAGATTCTTTCCCAAATACACTACTTATGGATGTCCAGTCTTCTTAGAACTTTTTTATTGGTGCAAGGCAAAAGCACAAAATTATGTTATTAGTTTCTGGATTCAAGAGATGGCTACAAAAAGGGAGGGTCTGGTATGATTCATACACATTATATAATACAAATGTTGGCACGTGGTGGTTGGTTAGAGTTTGCAATGAATCTGGAAATTGGAAAAGACCTATTAGAGATAGAATTTCACAAGCTATGAGAGAAGGGACTTAATACATGCTCCATATTATGTTATCAAAAATATCTCATTCCCACGGAAAAATTTATTAAAGGTTTGTTTTCAATGGTCCAATTTGAAAAAACTCTCAGAACGATACCAAAAAAATGTCCAAGTGGAAAAAGCTTCCATGGTTGTTCGTTCTCAAATTCGTTTTTTTTTATGGTACCCACAATGTCATGCATAATGAAAAGTGTTTTGGTAGTATTAATAAGTCTATGCTGTCTAGGATAGCAATGAAACACATCATAAAGCTACATTAGCTTTAATCTTACCAAACTTGAAGCAAGAAAACAACTTTGTCATCAAATATCAAATTAAAATACGATGGAACAAGCTAGGCATCAACAAAGCATCAAGGGACACTTTAATCTGCATGACATCATACTTCATAGCAATTTCAATGTAGAAATATTGCTTGTAGAAAGATGTTGAGTACTATAGGGATCATGAAAGCTCTCTTTATTAAATAAATTCTAAATATCAAGGCAATTACAACAGCAATACTTTTGTAGAATCCCAAGATCTTGCAGGTTTCTACAGATGTCAACTAGAAACTAGTAAAGGGTAGAAACAATGTGCCAATTGAGAATCCAACAATGTTGAACTAAAGCCCTTGAGGCATTTCCTTCCTGGTAAGGTAAAATGTTAGACTTTTTAGTGCTAAATGTTACAACCTAGGCTCTATTGTAGTTTATTGGAAACAATGATTAAATTCTGAAGAGTGCAGATGACATTGGAAAACTTAGTTGCATGATTGAAGACATATAATGAACAAACAAAATATGAGTAGGGTTATCAAAGAACAGAGTGTGCATCTTAAATTTGTGACATAACATTCTAGAAAGTGAGCTATGAACAACATGTTTAGAATTACAACATTCCTATAAGCCCAAATCGACCTCTAATTCAATAATGCACACCAAGCCTCTTCTTTGACATGCGAATTACAGTAGTTGTAGTGGATATATAACCTTGAGTTGGCCCATCTTCCTAATATATTGATTCAATGATAAATTGATAATACATTTTCTATATTTGATGGCAAGTTTAAATTAGACTGAATTGTAATATCATCTATCTTCTCCCTTGATTGATGAATAAGAAAGGATCCAATCTAGGACTACTAGATGGAAAATCAATGGAAGAATATTGAAAACCAATATTTTCCCACAATTCTTAGTGTTCATGCATGTAGTTTATTTAGGGAAGATGATGTCATACTAGAGGGATGCCTTGATTTATAAGAAAGTTCAATGATTTTTTGGATTTGTTCAAATAAGGGGAAATGTGGCTCTATATTGCAAGGATAGACTTCAGATGAACATGGTAAAAAAAATCTCTTGTAAATGAGACTATCCAGTGAGAGAATATCATGTCCATTGGCACTCTACTAAAACCAAGCTCAAATTATCGAAGGTGTTCAAAGGTCAAGGACAAGAGAGATATTTCTTTTTGCAGCTTTATAGAGTAATCTAATGCTGTCAATATTTGGATAGGCTCCAAACACTGGGTATGTAATTTCACCTGAAACCAACCAACCCTAATAACCTGAGTTTGATATTTATTCTAAGGGATGTATTCTACTCTCCAAACCTTGATAATGCTCCTAAGGGTTGTCCTCCACTCTATAATAAGAAATTAATATAACAAGCTCTATGGTATAACGTGGCAAGGGTAAACGGAATTCACATGATTTGTAGGTAGAGTTTGAGGATTTCATAGCTTGTATTATGAGATTAGTGTAATATACTCTATAGAAACACAGATAAATACAAATAACATCCATATATTTAGTATAAAGTAATAACAATACTCAATGCAATTGTAATGGTAACCAAAATAAGATACCTTGATTATTAGGAGCACAATGTTCACTTGCCTCTTCTAGGAGGGAACCTCTAGTAGAGTAAAGCTTAGTTACAATAGTAATCCAAGCCATCTTTTACAATGTTTTTACCTCTATGTATACTACTTTCTAACCTTCTAGAACATTCTAGAGGAGGAAAACCTTCTAGCAAGTCCTCTCATAATAGTTGCAGTCACACTACTACCATCATTGTCTAATAATGATGGCCTTTCTTATATAACTATATATTAATCTATTTGTTAAGGGTTAGGGAGGTTAGGATCCTAACATGTCCTCCCCCTTAGAGAACAACCTTATCCTCAAGAGTTGAGATGTGGAAATTGATGTAGAATGTTAGCAGGCTGGAAGGTGCCACGTCAAGTGGTCTTTCCTTCCATTGTATTAAAACTTATTGAATGGTGTGGTGGTACAGATGTCTCTCATAGTGCTTGAGGACTACTTCTAGCTACAACCAAATGGAGCCTTCTGCATCCAATTCTGATAGACTAGTTCTAACAATGCAATTGGATCCAAACACTTTCTATTTGGGGCTTGTTTCACTTGAATACTGTACATGTGGCTTGAACAACCCATAATTTATGTGTTTTGGATTGGTTAATGGTAGAGAACTATGTTTTACTTCTCCATTGGTTAGATTAGTGGACTTCCCTTAAAATATTGGTTAAATAGAGATGCATTTCCTCATTGGTACTCATGGTTGGAGTGCGGGAAAATACCTAAGCATTCTGATATTTTGGAGATTTATATATTTAGAAAAAAAATAGACCCCATTCTTTTAACTGCACCTAGGGAGTCAAGTCAACCTAATAACCACCTCCTTTGGGTCAGGATGTAAGGGGTGTGTTGCAATATTTTGGCTATTATTAATTGTTGGTCAGAGTATCCAAGCTCCATTTTGTTTGGTCAATGAAAGATAGGGAATAAGAAGTCCTCCTTGAGGTTACAAACCCTAACCAAGATAAAAAGGCACTTATTCTTTAATAAGAATTTGGTTTGTGAATCTTCTAAGATTTGTTTGAGAACAACAAAGGTACAGTTGAGGCTCATTCCAAGCACAATAAGCAGACAACAAAGGACTGAAGTCAGTTTTTGTTAAAATTGGAAACTAGGGAAAATTTCCACTTTGGACATTTTATTTGATGAATATGATTATTACATTAAATTCCTCTTTTCGAGAGGACAAAATTCGACATAAATATCATCAAGTTTGGACAAGGAAAAATATGTTTTTAAATTTAATCCCTCACATATGAAAATTGTCAAGGTTGGCTCGAGAACCCTTCTCCAAATCCTATAAATAGAAGTGTCATCCAAACATATTGGACACATCCTATCACCCATTTTCTCTCTCTGAAATGGCCGCAGAAGGAAGGAAAGCTCTAGCGAAGAAGGAAGGGATAGATTGACGTCTTGGTTAGGTTGTCCAAAGGACCAAGTTCCTTAGGAAGGAGGTCGAGCCTATTAAATGCTTGTTTGAATTTGTTTGGATTGTTTTGTGGGTGGTTCTACGTCTACAACTGGTCAAAATTGCAGCAAAAAGGAAGTCACATTCATCAAGGACATTTGTATGTTATTTGGGATTATCTTTGGTTGGACTTTCTCTCCTATAGTAGGCCGCAACACTAGTTGTGTGCTTCAGGTGGGCCGTAGGCCTAGATCACCTTGGTAAAGGGTTTGAAGGAATGATAGGAGGCCACATGACTTGGATATCTTGAACAGGAGATTGTGTCACTTGTTTTGGGGCTGGTTACTAGCCCAAATCAACAACGAATTGGAGCAAAAGTATTTGGAAGGAGGTTGCAGTCAAGGAAGAGGTTTGGATGGTGAGGAAAGGGTGTTTTAGTAGCCTGCCAACAAACCTTACTAGTGACCATACTTGTACAAGCATGTGAGGGTGCTTGTATGTAGGTAGATCAACTAGAAGGAAGACAATCTAGGAGGAGTGAAAGACGGTTGTAGTAGCTTGTCATAAAAACCTAACCAGAACACTAGAATACAAAAGCTTTTACAGCTGTATGACTTAAGCGTAAGAGGGCACAAATTGTCTTCTCTAGAATTGCATTGTTGAGTTAGCTATGTATCGAAGGACAATGATACTGAATCTCCAAATTGGAAAGTCAATCTTTCCTTTAAATTATTTTACTCTCTATGTTGAACAATTGATATTAATATTAAGAAGAATAGATCAAGGGTTTTCCTCATCTTGGGGTTTTTCCCTAGCTTGAGCCATATCCTTGTGTTCTTTCATCTTGCTTGTCTTTTGGATCTATTGTTTATGTTCTTTCTTCAGTTACTACCAATAATGATTCATATGATTTCTAATGGAAATGATATAGTCTGATAAATGGGCTAACATTGAATATTGAAGAAACTGGCCTAAGCAAAGAACATGTTAACCTACAAATTAACATGGTATCAGAGCTCAGGTGAGGACAAGCCCAAGAAAGATAGAAAGAAATCACTAAGAACTTCGTTTCAGGCCTTAGTAAGGAAGGAGAATCTATAAAGATTAAGGCCTCATTCTGGGCATGATTTCTAGTCATAGTATCTATGACTAGGCTTAAATCTTATCTAAAGAAAGAAAATATTTTAAAGGGCATATATTCCCTGATTTGGAGGACTGAGGATCTAATATAATAGCCCACACCAAGCCAAGTTATCTTTCAAATGAATCGGAGTTCTAGGTTTAACATATCACAATTTAGGGGGATCAAATTAATAGTGTTTTCTCAGAGGTCCGAATTTCTGTTTGGAAATATTTTTGAAGTTGTCCTTTGATTCGTACAGAAAGCAACTATTTCAACAATTGATCTTGTGATTATTCTCTAAGCTCTCGGCCCAAGTGAAGAAACTATAATACTTAAGGATTTCTACGTCTTCATCCTTGATTGAGAAGGAATCCTTACCTCTGCAAATTGAAGGAAAAACAAGAAGCCAGCAAAAAAAAAAGGGTTTCCTTAGACCAAGTATCAATTTTTTAATCCTAAAACTTCAACATTATTTGATCTATTTAATTAGTTTGAACAGAGGTCTTAATCTGTGAAGAAGGTTGTTCCGATCTTGGTTAGTCTGATCATATACCAGACATCATCCATCCTCAGTATTTGGCATTTAAGTATTGTTTTCTAAACTATGGAATCTAAGCACACTTATTGATGCTTTGTAAAAGTCCAGTAGATCTTGTAACTCTTCATCTTTTGGAAGGCAGCTTGAAAAGCTACATACTTCAAGCAGTATATCGCAGACAACATCTTTGGTATGACTGAATCATACGTAAGACATGGAAATCAAGTTCATATTTTTGTATTATCATCATCCCAAACGAGTAAGTTGATACACATTGTATAGTTATAAGAAGCCTGCAGTATGTGTGACTTCTTGTCCCTCTACAATAAAGAACACTATTTTGGCATCTCACTTGCAGGAAGGTTAACATTGGCATCATCACACATACATACTTACAGTCAACATTAGGAGAAATATTGGTATGGCATACTTGTACTTCGAGACAGTTATGATATTTTGATTAATTATTGATGATAGTATCATATTGAAATTATGATGTCAAGGCTTCACAATTATAATTGGGAACAAGTCATGGGCATAGGTAGTTTGAACTTCTCTTTCCTCATCATTCAAATAAAGACTACAAAACAAGGAGCAATATTCCATTATTCTAATCACAATGACTTTCAAACCTATATCATAAAGAAAAGGGAGCTAAGTCTCCTATATGAAAAGAAGACCTGCGACAATGGATCTACAGTTAAAATTCATCACCTTGCTCTACAGTTTTGGATAGTATCATAAAATTATAATTTGAGAACGAGAGGATAGTCACGATGAAAGGAAGAAAACCTTGTATCTATGCATTAATCTGCAACAAATATATAATCTGATCAAAGCCTATAGCCTAGAGGTGATTTACGTCCAGCATAAAGCTTCTGAGCATTTTATTTAAATTTTGTTACAGGGCATCGTGGTTGTGCATATGTTGTTTTGATCATACTCAAGATAGAACTAAGTCTGATATGACCTCTCTTGTCAAAATGCTATTCTTCAACACGTATAGCCATAAGTCCTCATAGATTTTTGATGTTGTACAAAGAGGTGTGTTACAGGCACATATGCTACCAAAATAATGCCTTAAGGGGTCAAAGATCAGAAATGATCTTTGTAGCCATGCTCCTCTCTGGGACTTGCCAGTGCTGGAAAGGTTTGATGCATACACATAAGGTGCCTAGCAACCAATGAAGAAGTGTAAATCCTCTAGAGTAAAGGAACAGATCTGAGGGTGCTCTATGATTGTCTCATCTTCTGCAATTTTGTTTCCAATCAGTCTAGTTCTCTTGAAGTATTGTAATTGAGATAGAATAAATGACAATTGTTGAAGGATAATACAATGAGTACCTCTGGAAACAATATTTCTCAGTGAAGTCTACAACTCTAATCTGGGTTTTCTTCAGATTAAATTCTAACCTGTTGTTGAAGGCTCAAAAATCATTACCTCAACAAGGGGGATAACCACCTAGTCTAGACCTTAGGATAGCTACTTTTCCGTTTGGAATAGTGGCTCCAACTGGGGATGATGGGACCAGTTTCCCAATCTATTTTTATGCTTGTGCTAACAGGATGATGTTTTGAGATTTTTGGAGTAATATTTAGCCTCAAACTAATCTAATTTAACTAATAATCACGCACAATTTGTCCTAATCAAAAAATATTTATCTAACTATAACTATCCCGGGAGTAACATGATATATGCGATCTAAAATGATGTCTGAAAGCAATTGATAATAAAGATCATTCAATTACGATAAGAAGTGAATCTGTTTAAAAATGATCATTTCATATAAAAAGTTAGCTGATATGATATGAGAGATATATCGCATAAAAATCATTCATGTATTTAGCATAAACTATAAATCATCATCATACAATAGTGCAATAATGGCAATCAAAAATTCAAAATTTCATACATAAATAACTTGAACATAATGTATTGCTTGACGCATAAGTAAAAAAAATTAAGAGATAAAAGTACCATTTATAATATGTTCTACTCATGTGCTCCAACAATATTGATTTACTTTCAAATCATCCAACATCATCTAAGAGTACAGAAGTGCAATTTCAGTAGAAGATGTCAAATTCAAGTATAAAATAAATCATGTTCCATTAATTTCACTAGAACTTCCTCAAAGGGACAAAAGTGCATGTTCTGAAGAATGTTTCTGATAAAATTTCTGGACCCCTCTCTAAATGCATGAGAGGGGTTTAAATACTAACTTATGAAACTAAAAATAGATTATTACAAAAAAACGTTGAGGAGGTTTAAATGACCTACCTCAATTTAAGAAAAATAAAATAAAAATAGAGATGTGCATAATGAATAATCCTGCATTCGATCTTTCAGATCACAAATATCTAGCATGGTCTTGAGGAGTGTAGGTTAGCTGACTTCAGCTTTCAATTGTCCTGTAAACATGACTTGATGAGCGCTGGCACCATTTTCTTAGTAGAAACAATTAGGCATCTCAGGGTCATCCACTAGCTGTGCGGTTTTACCAGGGCCAATATGCCTCTCAATTTAACTTGGTCACTTGCCTAATTACTTCTTCTCTTTCTTCTGCTGCCTATTTCCACTATAATTCAATTTGTTTTGCATTCGGAAGGAAACCAAGGATGGTCTCTGCCACAATATTAGCACTCTGCAAATTTTCATTTACACTTTCAATGACACTATTTTCTGCAGCTTCCGCATCCTCTATTGCTTGTTATGCCTCTTTGAGCCAAGAAACCCAACTTGCAAATAAGATCTCCTTACATGAATCATCCAGTTTGGACATGTCGGCTCTTCTCCCATTTGCAGAATTTTGCCAAGTTATGAAATTTGAAACCTTTTTAATAATTTCATCATATTCAAGTCATATTTCCACAACTTGCCTTGTTAATTTGTTGCTTGTTTTGCAGTGAGAGTTCCACTATGAGATTTTCTGGCATATCAATTATTTTTGGTGTGTGAGCTAGGAGTTGAGGCTGAGTGCTTCGGTGACAAACTGATCAATCTTTGGGTCGTCCTTATGTAGATCTATTATTCTCTGTATCTGTGCCTCCTTATCTACCAAGCTACTTTGATGTTTTATTTGCATTTGTTGGAACTCCTACTGTAGCTCAGCCAATTGTATTTTTGCTTGTTGGTTGGTTTTGGCTTGCTGTAACTGTTGTTCGAGTGACAAAATTTTGTCTTCTTTTTCTTTAAGCAACAATTGTACCTCTGTTTCTTTGTCAATAGTTGTCGTAGCGTATGCACCTGCGAACTGTGAGAGCCTAGTGAGGTTGGCCGATCAGTCGATGGATGAGTCTTTCCTGAGGACATCCATCGGCTCATTGTCTAGAGTGGTAGTAGTTGTGGATTCCAATTTTCTTTTCTTTCTCTGTCTCTTAACAACGGCCTTGTGCTATGGGATATAAAATACATCAAGAGGTGGAATTTCTTCTATTCTTAAAACAATCTCAGAGGTGAGGGTAACAGGAATGTGTTCTATTTCTTGAGTATTCACAGTTCCCCTTGTTATAATTTCCGGATTTGTTTCCTAATGTGTCATTTGCATCTCCAATGTCTGTTCCTCTGTGTTGAGTTTTTTGTTGAAATTATCCCACTCCTCTTCCAAATTAATTACCCGATGCTTTATCAGTTGTATAGAGGGAGTATGGGTTTCAGTCTAGTTGATGGTCGAAGTCTGTTCATCTATCTTTGCTGCAGACTGGGCTGTATCCTGGACTGATTCCCTGCTCCTTCTTCTCCTATTTTCTGATGAATTCTCGAATCCCTTGGCAGATTTCCCTTAGGATTGCTTTCCAGAATTAGTTTTAGATTTTTCCTTAGAGTCCCCATCTATGCTTACGCTAGGAGTGGGCTCCCTTATTGGTTCAATTAACAATTGGTCCAATGGGATCTTTGATAATATCTTTTCTCTGTAGCTATAAAATGCTTCAAGATCCTCTTAATCAAAAAGTATCTGTGCCATATGCTTCACTTCTTTGAAGGTATTCTTCTGTAAGAAAACATCATCAAATGGGTCCTTCTCATTATTGAATATCTTTATTTTGACCATAGTGCTAAAATCCTTGACACCACCAAATGGGTTGTATTATCTTTCAGGGAACTTCAGTAATTTTAGAGACAACATATTATCTACTTCCCTGAATGCATGTCCAAGGTCATGTAATGCAAACACTCCACATGACACTGGAAATTGAGTCCAAATGGCCTTCTTTGACTCCTTCAATGCTTTGCTCATCCCTCCTTCACTACATGTCTGATAGGCTATCTCTCTAGCCATTAATTGATTTGGGACATAGAAAGGGAGAAAATGGGGAGAGGTGTTATTGCCAAATACTCCGATATATGTAAATGTTTTTCCTTGAACTATTGGGCTACTGGGAGGATGTCTATCTCAGCTTATTGGGAGAATCTGGGGGCATCTCGGTTAGAAATTTGTTTATGGATAGGAAGCATAACCCCGTGACAAATCCTGAAAAAATGTGGTTCAAAATTGGATTCCCACATGTCTTTTTGATGGATGTGAATAGGAAGTGGATATTTAATAGCCCACTTTCATCCCATAAGAGGGAATTTAGAACCAAAAAAAAATAGCATCCATTACATAAGCACTCATGAAAAATGGAGGGTAATCCCTCGAAGCAATACTTCTTTTCCTTCTATACTCTATAATTGCTTTAGCGAAATTATCAGACAGGATTTGTACCCAATCTATTATTGTTGCATTAACGGCTGCATCTATTAAGGGCAACCATTTTGAGGAGAGTTTGTTACTGTCGGGTTTTCCAAATAGTCTACATAGTGTACCCACAACAAAACAGAAAGGGGAACAAACATATGCGGTGGTGTACATACCATTTTTGTCTTTCTTGATTCTTTCATTATTATTTGACCAATTCTTTTTTCATTCGGTCGGGTCTTCATTTGCTTTGACAATTTTTTTAACAAATTGCCTGTTGTAGGTAACCTGTGTCTTCAGTAGGTGGTACATAAGCCTTAGGTTATCTGGAGTGAAAGATCTATAACTTCCTGGCCTCCTGTTTTGAATTCTCTGTCATATATATCAGCATCCTCAATGATCCACTTAACCATGTCGGTATGGGGGATTATTTTTGGTCGTGTGGCTATTCGGTGCAGAAATGAGCACATAAGCTCAGTTATGGAAGCATCAGAGGATACACGCCCATCAACTGTAATCGTTGTCTCAAGAATCCTTGGTTGTTCTTCCTCCAATAATTGATACATAGCCTCCCATGTAGACGTCCCTGCTTCCTTATTACATGTAGTCTCCATGAATAGAGGAGTCATTTCTTACTTCTCAGAGGCGACTGCTTTCCCTTTCTTCACCATTTCTTTTGGCAACCTGTTCTATGGCTTTTTCCTGAAAGTTTTAAGAGGAAAAATTTATCAAATAAAAATGATACTGAACGTAGGGATGAATCGATGAAGAAAACCAATAAAGGTAATAAAGGTGTTTTATTTGAAATCACGTAAGAAGATATCAAATCATGCTAAATGACCTTTCATACATAAATTTAGTTAATTCTTCATAAATTCCCACTAATGATCTGTTATCGTTTAACTTGAATGTCCATAAATATTCACATCGTAAATCGGGAAATAATCTCTTAGGGTAGTGAGCCTTTAAACTGCGATAATAACAATTTTATGATTTGCAAAGCAATATTGCAGATCTCTATATCGCATAATTCGTTTTTGTTTAGCTTACCATTTTTTGAGTTTGTGCGAAATGCAAGATACGAGAAACAAGCGCCATCACTTGTCAGGCTTCTTTTTAATGAATAATGGATCTCCGCATGTGTTGGTGGAAATATTAAGAGGTGGATCCAAGACATGATCGCATTTCGCAATATCGGTTTATGATAGGTTGAGGCTTGTGTCGTATGATTTAAATGCGAAGCGAGAAGGCTATTATACCATCACAATTTTGCAAATCGCAACACTTCGGGGTTACCTCTTAAGAGAAGTCTTTTATAAATAGTGATGTTGCAATGCAAGACTTTAGCTTTTTAAAGAAGCTTTAAGGACTTTCTAACATTATGATCGTTTTTCGAATATAGATTTGCTTTTTTGATTATTTCATCGTAGATTGTGGTGGGTTAGAAAGGTATCGTTTGTGATGCATTTCATGCTAAATATGAAAAAGTAGCATTTTAATGGTTTTGTAGGTTTTGTTTGATATCTTGATTTATTCTAAAAATAAAAGAAATACCTACATGCTAGGATTGATTTTTGGGTATATATACTTTTTGAAAGGGTCCCCATTTATTAAAGTAATATTTTACTACTAACGTTAATAAATGGGGGGTTGTTGACAAGCACAATAGGTTCCAATCAAAGATCAAAGACTGTTAAAAGGGACAGTGTGAAGAAGCCTAGCACCTAATGAAACCGTGTTGGTAGCATTCATCTTGGCACCTTTGGCTACCCTTGGAAGTATGGCCGTTAAGAGAAGAATTGCATAGCACTTTGAATACGTTTCTTGTAGTGACCCTTATGTGCAAGGAAACAAAGATACTTTGAAGAAATACATGGATGCCTGAATAAGAAATCATGAATTAAGTAACTTGATGATTCAAGGCTAGGGGAACACCTGAAGCAAGGCTTCAGAGGGAGAGACAAAATCCCTAATGACTTTTCCTACCCAATAAATTTTGATAAATGTAAGTTATGTCAGTTGGGTATGATGAATCCAATGATCTCTGTCACCTCAAAAGGATAGGTTGCAAATATCTTGATGTTTATGTATGGACGAGATATGTTGATTAGAGTAGAAATATATAGTAACTAATGATGATTATCCTAATGTTTATCAATATAAGAAGAAGTTGACTCTTAAAGTCAATGTGGAAGACCTTACCATGTTGCATTGTTCCCTGCCCTTAAAAGTTGTTGTTCTGCATTCATATATTTTGTGGATCCCTATTTATTTCTATGGATAAGCCTCATATATTGGACAATTGCTTACTAAGGTATGCCTATGACTCTATTATCTATGATTTCAAGTGCACTATCGAACATTGCTATATTGACAGTATGTGATGTATCTCCTGAGATCCACCTTTATTGCATGGATGAATTAAAGACTGAAGTCTATGGCTCTAGGACCTCCATTGATGCTGAATGAATAAAGTAGCAAGCATGGCTTATTATGAGGACATTTGAGAAAGTTTTTTAGTAAATCATTTTAGCACATATTGGAAACCACCGCTTGGCATCAGGTACCACTTTGTTTGGGATATGATCAAGCACCAACAATATAGGATGGATGTACAAGATTACCACCATCCCTCTCAAAGCCTCCTAGAAAGATTCTTTCAAAGAGAGGTGGGAAGTCATGGATAAACCTTACTATGAGGGTCTCAGTTTAACATTAAGCTTTGGGAGCTCCTAGGGGCTTGGGGTACATCTTTAGCTATAAGCGACCATAGTGTGAGTGGTTCACCTTCTCCTAAAGGTGTGTTGTGTACAGGGTGAGTGGTTCACCTTCCCTTGCAATACCCCATGATGATTGACATGTGTGTAGGGTGAGTGGTTCACCTTCCCCTATGATTGATGGCACATGTGTGTAGGGTGAGTGATTGACCTTGCCCTACGATTGATGAGATATGCATAGGATGAGTGGTTCACCTTCTCCTATGGCATATAAGCAGGATGAGTGGTTCATCTTCTCGTGCGGACACCCCAGTGAGATATGCATATTGGAATTTATTGGTTGTCACATGTGGACATGTCAGTGGGATGTGGTTCATCCTTTTCCCACATGTAGGATGCTCATTCCCTACGATCGATGGTTGACATGTCAGTTTGATGTGGTTCATTCTTTCCCCACATATAGGATCCTTCCAGCCATTGATGATTGGCATGCATGTAGGATGCAGTTCATCCTTTCCCTACTCTTTTTGGTTTGCATGTGCATAGGATGTGGTTTACCATTTCCCTACAATGGTTGTGACATGTGACTGTAGGATGTGGTTTATCCTTTCCCTACGTGTGGTTGTGACATATGTTTGTAGGATGTGTTTTTTCCTTTCCCTACGTGTGGTTGTGACCAGGATGTGATATATTCTTTCCCAGCTGGTGTTCCAGCATCATCCTACCCATGTAGTCTGGGACACATGGGAAGTACCTCTCATCTGGCCAATGATTTGGAAAAAGTGGTTAGAGACCATAGCACTACCGATGGATGCATCATGTACTGTGATACTCCCTATGAGTAAGATGCATGATGTTCAACAATTTGATCACTTGTGATAAAGTCCAATTAGGATTCAGGCCAGGATCAAGAATACATACTCATTCTTCCTCGATAAAGCCACCCTAAAATGTCAAGGTCATTTGATCTAATAAATTTCCTATATTATAATCAAAACAATGTGTATCATTAAGATCTATTAAAACTCCATTTAGTCCAGCTTCGAGCTAGCTAGATCTAAACTTCATGCAGAAGACTCTAGCTGATTGGCAAGATACCAGTAATACAAAAAAATGGAATTTAAATAAAGGAATAACACATTTATCCTAGGTCCCAAAATGCTTTGAATCTAGGATGTCTGGAACTATAAAAGAGAAGAGGGTCAAACTACTAATTGTATTGACATCAAATCCTAAGAACAAATTACAAGTAGAAAGGATAATGAAGCCCCATGATCAAACCTATTTATCCATCTCTAAAGACTAATTAAATAGATGTACCGTCCTTTTAAGTAATGTCCTATCACCACTCAAATTCTCACTACATTGAAAATTCTAAAGATGCCATAATCATATAATCCTGGAGGCAACTACTAGGCAAGCCACCTGCTTTGACCTTAGAAGCCTCACCTAGAAGTTGCCTCTATGCTCTTACATTTATGGTTTAGACTTCTAAACATGGTGAGAGTTTGAGCAATAACAAATCCCCACTCTTCACCAACAATAGGCATGCATTCTCACTCTAACTGAACCTTGAACATAATTTCTTAAGCAAGACATAATAATCTATGTGTAAGTGGATAGCACTATATGCAAGGCACACTTAATTGTAACTAGATAGATAAGATTAAGTTTGAAATAAACTACATGTATCCACCATGACCAATGTACTATCTTGGGCATGAGAATTCCTTTACCATAAATAATTTTTCCAACCAACTATAACCCTGCAAGTATGATGCCATGTAACACCTATTTGATTTCTAACTTATTTTACATTTAGATTTTGCACCAATAAATGTAAATTCCAGGTTTCTCATGAGCAATTTTGTTCCCACAAGGAGGTTGGACTTGGTACAATTGAAAATTGTTAAAATTGGCAACTAGGATCAAACTCCATGTGGGTCATATTGTTTATGGCAAATAATATTTTTCTTGGATTCCTCTCATCGAGAGGTGTAGGATTTATCTAAAGATCATCTGATTCCAATAAGTATTCATGGAGATATGAATTTATTTGTCTTCTGGGACAATTCGTCAAGGTCGACTAGCAACTAAACTACCACTACTTGTGCTCCACATTTTAGTATAAATACAAGTGCCTTGCAAGCCATTTGTACACACAACTCTCTTGAGATTTCTTCTTCTCCACTTGTTTTGGGTTTTAGTGGAAAGAAGAATCTCTAAGGGAAAAATGCAGGTCTAGAAGGAGACCCTATATGCAGCAAAAGAAGGATTCCCTAGCCATTGTCATAATGAAGCCTAGCCACAGGTCTTGTGAAGGTTTGGCCACAGTTCAGATAGGAGATCTAGCACGGTGAAGGAGGCCTAATAGCTAATCCTAAACGCAGTCTTATCATACCCTAGATGCCATAATCTACACGTTGTTTTGGAATGGTTTGAGACAGCCCTTAGATGCAGCAAAAGGGATAGTCTAACCATAGTAAACAGGCTCCCATACACTGCCCTAACCTGGCTGTCTAAAGGATGCCTAACTACAGTTATGGAGATCCCTTAAATACGTAGCCATGGAAATGAAGGCAAGAACCCTAGCCGCAGGACTAAGGGAGAGGAGATGCCCTAAACTTAGTTGCTATGTTGCCTAATGGAGATGCCACCTAAACGTTGTCTTAGAAGAGTGTTCTACACAAGGTATACCCTCATTGTCATGGAAGGAATGCTCTCACACTTAAATGTTGAGATAAAGAAGCCACACCTTCAGCTATCCTTAACGTTGTTCTAAATAAGGATGTTCTAACTGTTGTTTTGATTGAAACACAATCATGAATGATAGATTCAATTGTTGTCTTAACGAAAGCCTATTGATGTCACTCTAACGTTGTCATAGAGGAGAAGACATTGGCATTGCTATGTGCTAGGCCACAGGCCATGGCACTATAGCTAGCCATCTTGGCCTTATGATGAATGTTGTAACATTATAGACATCATAGTATATGATAGTAGGATTCCTAATGCAGCATAGTGCACACAGTAGCATCGATGGGTACAGGATGCATAGTGCACACAATAGCAGCGATGGGTACAAGATGCATAGTGAAACATAGTGCACATGGTAGCAACTATGGGTACAGGATGCACAGTGCACACAATAGCAGCAATGGGTATAGGATGCATGGTGTAGGTCAGTGATGTTGGACATAGTGATGGTGCAGCATGGTGTAGCTTAGTGATGTTGGACATAGTGATGGTGCAGCATGTTGTAGCTTAGTGATGTTGAACATAGTGATGGTGTAGCATGGTGTAGCTTAGTGATGCTGGACATAGTGATGGTGCAGCATGGTGTAGCTCAGTGATGTTGAACATAGAGATGGTGCAACATGGTGTAGCTTAGTGATGCTGGACATGGTATGATGGTGCAACACAGTGATAGGCTCAACATGGTGAAGGAGTCACCTTGGAGAATCAGTTGAAGCAGAATTTCTTCAACTAAGTCCAGCTACCTCATGTATCATCTTCTTAGAGATGATCTCTGCTCTTATTTAGATAAGTCAAAGTGTTGAGTTTTGTTGAGGCAACTCATACTTTTATTGTTAAGGCTCCTAACCAAAATTCCTATTGGCAAGGGAACTCTTAGGTGTTTGTATTCACTCTTGATGTGCTTCTATTTCATATATTAATGTTATTTTTCCTTACCATAAAAAATTGTCTATTTTACTAATACAATCCTTTTTGCGTTCTATTTATTTTATGTATTTTATGTTGACTATATTAAACTAATGACATATACAATCATCAAATATTTTACTCTAGCCCTGATTCATAATGAAAATCATAGAAACAAAGACATGAATTAAAAGTTAGCTGACATGGACAAAATGCCACATTGTCATGTATCCTGTGGAAAGATACCAAGAACTTACATTAGGAAACCCTAACCACTAGCGACACATTATCTTTATGGAAAAAAGGGCATCAGAGAAGATGGGTCTAGGTGGAGTTCATGCATTCAAGTTCAAGTGAAGAAAGAGGTCCAATCTAGCTCAACACCCTAAATTGAAGACTCTAAAAACTCACTGGAAGAAAGGACCATTGTCAGACGAGCGAAACTCTTCTTGGGTTTAATTATTCATGTGAACAGAAAATATTGATTTGTGAGCTACTAAGAATGCAAACTAGAGTATTTTTCACCCCAAGAAAATTTGTGTCCAATTTTAAAACATTTATGTCTAATTTATAGTGTGAATTTATTATTAGTTGTTTCATTCACTGCATAGGGGTTGTATACTGTAACTGTTAGATGCTTGTTGTAGCAGAGTATTTTACATAAAATAGAGGGGTAGAAGCAATTTAACTATTTTTCTTGATTATTTTAAGTTGTTTCTCATTCTATTTTTTGTTTATTTTAATTTCTCCCAAAAACCTCTGTTGAATCGAGAAAGGGTGAGCTTTGAAGGCAGAGCCATATTGCAACAATTCAGGAGTGATTTAGTCACTGTGTTTTTCAAAAGTCTTGTTTTTCTCAAGAATTCCAAATCAAGCCTAGAGACATGAAAAACAAACCTTGAAAATAACCAAATGACCATAAATAAATGAAATGCATGCTAAGCAAACAAAATAGTTAATGAAAAGTATGTGTTTTTATCATGGAAACGGGGGCATTTTGAGCATGCCCTGATTTGCAAAGCATATAGAGGTGTGGACAGAAGAAGTATCCAAACTTTTATTAAAATATTTAATCGTAGATGTATAAATGTTATTAATAGGAAGGGAATTGAATACCCAAATTTCAGAATGATAACTCTCGAGAAATAATTATCTATCCATATCTGCACAATGATGTTTCTCATGTTGAGAAAATTGGCTAACGTGCAGATTTCCTTCATATCGAAACTTTAGGAATGCATATGATTCATCAAATTGTTGATCATGCAAGGAAATAAGTAATGAATTTATGAAATGAGTGGTCATAGAGTAATTTGTAAAGGAAAAAGATCTGATGTAGTATCGATCCCCAGAAACCATCAGATCAGTTTCCATTAATCTCAGCAAACTACTTTGAAAAACATATAAACAAGGGCACAAAGGGATGTTTCATCCCAAAACTGGGCAATTGCGAATGAGGGTCATCAACAATTAAAAAAAAAAACACTAAGATCAGTAGGTGACTACTTCATTTAGTTTATGGAATATAGCATTGATTTGGTTCTCCCTGAATAGTAAAGATCAAAATCTTGATTTAATACGACATTAGTTAAGATTCATTTTTGAATAGTAACAAAGAGAAATCATTTCAATTTCATATACCCTAAAAACTCGAATTACATTTTCATTGTGGAGGATTTAGAGAAAGTGTGTACATACTTAGTCAAACTTTAAGGTAACAAGAGTGATGTCTGAGGACGGGCCAAAATTAAAAGTAATGGAGGAACCAGATCCATGGAAGAAGAAAGAATCCCCCATAGAAGAAATTGCGAACCCTTTTCACACAATCGTCCAACTAGGTGACTCTGAGGGTGCCATCAAGAGCCAGCCACTATCTCATGACCATGTAATGACTCTACTTGCCAAGTGATTCATCATACATGTAGTTTCTTTTTCTTGCCATTTGGTGTTCGGGTGTTAAGCTTGTGCAGACAAAGAACTTAATATAAAGAAGCATGTTCAATGAACTTGCACAACTGATATCATTGAGATCAAATTCTCGACATGAAAGCATGAAGATAAAACCGAAAATGGAGTGGATTAAGCTTGGGCAGAAGAAGAGCATAATGTAATGAAGCTTTTTCAATGAACTTGTACAACTGATATCATTGAGATCAAAACCCCGACATGAAAGCATGCCAATAAAACTGAAAATGGAGTGGTTTACAGAGTAAGTTTTATGGATAAATTTATTGATTTCTTTCCATTGGGAATCATAGCGCAGGACATGATGATGAAAAACAATGAACATTCTATGGAATCGGGTGGTATGACATTTGGCCAAGAGAAATAAGGGTATACTAAGATACGATGCGTAGTACTTACTCAAATCACAATGTATGTATTCAAACCATCAATATCAAACATTTATGTAAATAAAATTATGAAACATTATGGAACCACTCACTTTAGAATTTATAGCCAAAGCATTTAAGAGTTACAATAGAGTTTTTAAGTGATCATAATAAAAATAATACATATTAGAGATATTATATACACATGGATTATATATATCAAGCTAAAAGTGGTCGCTAAAGCAATATTTTCCTACACCTAGTGTCTTAGATGGCCAAGACAAGGTGTCATCAAACCAGTTATACATCCATCTATATACCTCAATTGGAAAATGATTAATGTCACAAGAATCACAGGGGTTGAGATGTTAATCAAATTTTAAAACTATCCTCTCAAACCCATATAGAAAGTGGGGTAGCATGTCCTATGAAATCCAACCTACAATTTGCAATGGGAAATCCTCAAAAGTCTCTTTGAAGAAAGAATGTCCCATTGAGGGGTTCAAGAAGATGTATGAGGCCCTACAAATTTGATAGTTGAAGTTTGAATATGGGTTTGTCAATTTTGGCCCTAAGTAGGCAAGGCAACATGAAAGGAGGTGACCCCCTTAGAAGAGTTCAAAAGGGAAGGCCACATCTTATATAAAGATCTAAATCCAAGGACCTCCCTCATAGAAAGAGTTAGACATGTATTGAAAGAAAGTAGACAACGACCCATCTAAATCTTGATAATAAAAAAATAAAACATCCCTTGAATTGCATAATAAATGGAGCATCTACAAATGAGGTGATCCTCTAACTCAATCTCGTGTATATGGCAAAGCTAGAAGATGTTATTGAGAAGAGGAATGTCATGACAATTAGTTTCAACTAGATGATAATGTAAACCCACTTTAAACCCACCAAGGGGGATCTGAAGGGAGACATATATTGTTCTTGTGTGTATGAGTTAAACAATAAGGCCCCCTTTCATTTGCATGAAGTGTTCCTAGTGCAAATCTGTCTCAAAGTCAAGGCCATGAAAATGTGAAGTCCAAGTACACTTAATTTGTTGTCTATAAATAACCTCTTTAACAACTTGACCCAAACATAAAATGATGTCATTTACATTGGAGGTGTATGTCACTTGAATTGAGTTACAACTTTAATCACTCCCCCCAAAAAATGTGTCAGCCTTCCTTGTGATGATGCATCAACCCTAATGGATAATAATCTCCATGTAAAAGGAATTTAAACATGATGTAACTTTAATAGTGCCCTACTCACTTCTGGCTCACCACTCATGGCAAATGTGAGGCTATTTCAAGCATTGATGTGGATAATATCATTTTATTTTCTCTTATGTGTAGTATTCTACATTGACACAATTGGGATTTTTAGCAAAGAAAATATTTGTATCAAGGGTTAACTCCTTGTGCATTAGGGCTGAAGAGGTCAAGTCATTATGAGTGATCTATTCATTGCCAACTCCTCATGTGGGAGAACACTACAAGCTCCATGTCAACATGAAGTGTAGATATTGTGAGCAATTATTTTTAAGGTTTTGTAGATTATCCAGTTGTTCTACATTAGGTATGCATGGTAATAAGGGCATTACACACAAACACACCCTTGAGACCAATACCTAGTTCTCTAAAAATCAAATGGTCCCAATGTTATTAGTTAGAGGTGAAGGATTCTCCTAAGAGGTTAGTTTGTTGGTTTGAGGCATTATTTTTGGCCTTGGATACTAAGTGGTTAAGGGCTTCAAGAGTTAAGAGTTAAGAGCCAATGGCTTGGGGGCCACTGGATTTAGGGTCGAAGGGCTTAAGAGTTAGGGAATTTAGGTGTTTGGGGCTAATGGGTTAGGTTTTAAGGTGTTCAGGGGTTAGGGGTTAGGGGTTAAGGTTTAAGGGTCATGGGTTAAGAGAATAAGGGGTTATTTCTTAGGGGTTCATGGATTCTAGGTTAGTAGTTAATGGATTAAGGTTTAATGGGCCAAGGGGTTGATGGATTATGAATTATGAGTGTAGTGATTAAGGGATTATGGCTTGGGGGTTTAGGGGATAAGGAGTTTCGTGGTTATGGGTTAATGTCTTATGGGTTGTGATAATGGGGCCCCTAATCGCCTTATCACCACTATCGATGGTTCCCCTTTCAATTTCTCTTGTTGCCTTCCCTCTAGACCCCTTAATCCCCTTATCACTTCTATCGAGGGTTCCCCTTAAATTTGTCTTGTTGCCTTCCCTCTAGGCCTCCTAGCCCTTGTTACATTAGGTCCTAAGCCCTATTATCATTCACTAAAGCTAGGATTATAGATCTTAATAAACCATGCTTGGACATCCCACTTCTACCCATCCATGCTACCTTGTGTCCTCTAGTCCCATTCAATACACCACAAAATAATCCTCCCACCTTTTTAGTCATATCATTCAACTCATCCTAACATTATGAACCCAAAATTTGGCCCCAATGTCCCTACAAATACACCCTTGGGCCACTGTGACTAAGGGCTTAAATGCAATAGGGCTAATGAGTTGTGATAAGGGGGCCCATAAACCCCTTATCACAACTATTGGGGGTTCCCTTGTCAACTACAGTTGCTTCATAAAGAAGAGAAATGGAGAGAAAAAGACAAGTGCTAAGGCATGCTAAGATGTGTCAGGTGCCAGGGTGTGGTGCCAATGCATGCTAGGGAGTGTTAGGGCCAAGTGTCAGGGAAACACAAGGGAGAACTAGTTTCAAATGCATGGAAATGAATGAATATGAGTGCGTAATAGGGAGCGTCAATGATGTCCATGTGTGCTAAGGCGGGAGTGACAAGGCATGCTAGGAAGTTCCAAGGCATGTTAGAGTGTTAGGGAAACATGCCACGATGTGCCAAGTGTTAAGGTGTGTCAATACTTCATAAGGAGTGTTAGTGAGTGCTAGGGAAACACAAGGGAGCACTAGGTCAAAATGCATGGAAATGAGAGGAGCGTCAGCAAGTTCCAGGTGTGTTAAGGAGGGAGTGACATGGTATGTTAGTCAGTGTTAAGGCATGCTAAAGTGTCATGGAAACATGTGTCCAAGACGTGTCAGGTTTCAAGGTGTGCCAATGCGTGCTAGGAAGTGTTAGGGAGTGTCAGGGGAACACAAGGGAGCACCAGGTCAAATTAATGCATGGAAATGAATGAATGAGAGTTTGTGATAGGAAGTGTCAGTGAGTTCCAGATGTGCTAAGGTAGGAGTGACAATATATGTTAGGCAATGCTAAGGCATCCTAGAGGCCAGGGCAACAAGCCAATATGTGCCAGGTGCCAGGGTGCGCCAATGTATTACAAGGAGTGTTAGGGAGTGTCAAGGAAACAGAAGGGAGAACTAGTTTCAAATACATGTAAATGAATGAATAAGAGTGTGTGACAGGGAGTGTCAGCGAGTTCTAGGTGTGCTATGGAGGGAGTGACAAGATATGTTAGGTAGTGCCAAGGAATGCTAGAGTCCTAGGGTGGCATGCCTAGATGTGTTAGGTGTGAGGGTGTGTTAATGTGTGCCAGGGAGTGTTAGAGAGTTCCATGGAAACACGAGGGAGAACTAGTTCAAAATGCATGGAAATGAATAGATAATAGTGTGTGATAAGGAATGTCAGTGAGTTTTAGGTGTGCTAAGGAGGGAGTGATACGTTTATATGCTAGGTAGTGCTAAGGCATGCTAGAGTGCCAAGTCATGTCAGGGAGTGGTAGGGTGTGCTAAGGAGTGCCAAAGAATGCTAAGGAATGCAAGGGATGTTAACACATGCCACATGGTGCCAAGGGATTGTTAGACATGCAAGGTGTTATTCCATGTCAAGATGTAAACTATGTTGCGTAGTTGTTTGATGGCCACACTTGGACATGAGCCTTGACTTCCTAATTGGTAACTTGTTAAGTGGGATAAGTTGAAATTGGACATGAGTAGCCTAAGATGAGTTATAGTCATTTCTTAGGTGAACAAGGCATAGTCTAGTTGTAGTAATCGTAACTTGGCCAAGATGTTGTAGTCGAGTGAGGACTTGGTTGGGTTCCCAAGTCCAAAAAAACATAAGGGTATTTGTGAGGGCATGAAATCTAAGGTGTGTCAGGGCATGCCAAGGAATGAAAAGGCATGCTAATGCATGCCAGACAGTGTCAATGAATATTGAGGAGTGTTAGGGAGTGCCAGGGATATTGAGAAATCTAGGGCACAATAATTAGGTGATTTCTCTTATTATGCTAATTGCTTGTGAATGATTTTTACTTCTTAATATGAGGATCTTCTCTTTACCTAGATTATTATTGTGTTCTTCTTCATCAAACAACTAGCAATGCATAAACAATTAGGACACCAAAGACAAAGAGAATAGGTGACCAGCCAGGGCCAAACCTTTCCAACATGAGAGGAAAACCTAAACGAATTCTTCTTCTTATAGAGACTTCAATTGACGAATACCAAGACCATGACCTAGACCCTTGACTCAATGACCTCCCCAAGAATAGGTTATAAGCCTCCTTGATTCAACTTCCTTATTTTTCATTGAGTGAATGATGATCAAGCTTCTTCCTTCAATAACTTGACTATCCTTCAAATTTCGGTTCCCTGGATCAGATCTGTACTTCTTGGCCCTCTTGCAGAAACCCTAGCATGTGTGGTTGACCAACCTTTTGAACCTTGATATTCTTCTCTTGGATGGTATGACCTCTTATTATAATTTGACTTATAACCTTGCTTATCTTCTTCCTTAGTTCGACTTCTTGGACAACAGCAAGACCTTCGACCTTTTCTACAATAGATAGTTCTTCCTTCCTTCACATGTGTGGAGGTATTAGCCCTAAATCAAACCCATAAACAACACCAAAATCTTCACTTTTCATTTCCTTCTCTTCTCTAGTTATCTTTGCACTTCTTATTGCAGACTTACTTAACTAGATTTGCTTGTCCACAAATTGAGGCCGATTTTCCCTATATATAGTGTTCTCTCCATCAAAATAAGCCGACTTGTGATATAGGTAAGCCAACTTGACAAGGTCTTGGAGGGATAATAAATTTTCTTTTACAGTGGATTACATGCCCAAAATGGGTCTTAAATATTTGACATTGACTCTATGAATTTTATGGCTTGATGACCAAACCTAATAGCTCACAATGGGAGCTTTAACTAAAAATAAAATTCCTTGATCATGAAACCCATGATTCAAGAATTACAAAAATAATTTTATTTTCTTCTTTACATATATTACATAAAATCGCAATTACACATGTCATTATGAAGACCAAAATTAGTTACACTTTTCAACGAGGGAATTGCAAGGGGGAACTAGGTAAAAATCCATGGAAATAAATGAATAAGAGTGTGTGCCAAGGAGTGCTAGAAAATTCTAGGTGTCCCAAGGATGAAGTGTGCAAGGAGAAGTTCATAATAGGACTTGCAAGAAAAAAGCCTTTGGGTTGGGCACACCATTGTTTTTCCAATGCCTTGGTTGGGTTCCCAAGCCACAAAAAAGGTAAGGTTATCTATGAGGGCATGACAACTACGGAGTTCCAACGTGTGCTAGGGAATGTTAGGAAGTACTAACACATGCTAGATAGTTCCAAGGCATGTTATGCATTCCAAGATATGCCAAGTGCTAAGGCCTACCAAGATGTGCCAAGTGCGAGGGTGGGGGGTGAGCACATGCTAGGGAATGTTAGGTCCAGGTGTCAAGGAAACACAATGGAGCACTACTTTCAAATTGATGGAAATGAAATCTTAATGAGTTCCAGGTGTGCCAAGGAGGGAATGACTGGATATTCTAGATAGTTCCAAGGCATGCTATATTGTTAGGGAAGCATAACAAGGTGTGCCAAGTGCCAAGGTGTGTCAATGTGTGCTAAGTGTTGGGGAGTGCCAAGGAAACACAAGGGAGAACTATGTCAAAATGCATGGAAATAAAGGAAAAAGAGTGTGTGACAAGGAGTGTCAATGAGTTCCAGGTGTGTATGGAGGGAGTGACATGGTATGCTAGGTAGCACTAGTTTATTGAACTCAACTCAACAAAATTTTCCCTCTAGCTACCTCCTTTTTAATTCAAGGTCTACAACTCTTAGGGTCTTCGATCAGTTGTTCACAACTCCATTTGTGAACAATTATTTGGTCTACCCATTCTTGCCATACTACTGCTACAAGCTAACAAGTCTAGGGCTATGGAGGTCACCCTTCTTCTCACTAACTCAATCCTCTACAATACAATGAACTAAGGCTAGTTGGCTAGCCCACTTGACTGTTACTTTAGTCCTTAAAAGTCTGCATGTCCTTAGGCCCAATACACCTACCCTTCTACTAGCCTTGTTGTCCTTCACAAGTACATGACTTAGGGATCTTCTTTGATAGTCACCTAACAAACCTCCAACTGTACTAGAACTTCCATCAATTTTCCCAACCATAGTTAATTATTTTACCGATCTAAGGCCCGCAACATGTACCTCATCTACGACTCTTCAAATCTGCCACCTAATAGTGATTCCAGTCCTCTCAAAATCACTATTCTTGTGTAGCAAATTATTTATTGTCCAATCTATGAACAAATATGAACTACTCCTTTCATCATCCTTCTAAAAATTTGTAAATGACTGAACTAGGGTCACAAATCATCCACAAATAGTCCATTGACTAATTTTTTATAGGATGTTTCAGATCTCTGTCCAAAACTCTATGGAAATTCCACCAAAATAAACTCCTCTTCGTGTCAATCCATTCCTCATATGGCACATTTCTTCTATTCCATCTCCTACTCAGGTTCCACCCTCCTTTGGATCTGTTATGTCCACACATACTTCTACAAACCATGTTCCACATGTTGAAAATACTGAGAAGGGGGGTGAATCAATATTTCTTTTCAATTGTTATTTTTACTAGTTAGATCACTTATATTTATAACACAAAATGAACAATGATAGAATGAATACTTTTATTAATTTTTTCTTTACAATAAATCAAGTACAATAATATGTGTAGGGCTCCAACCCTAGATGAATACATCGATCTTCAATCTCCCAAGCTCCAACCTATAATTGCCAAGCACTGACTTGCACTTCCAAGGCTCCAACCTTGTCAATTTTGAGGCACCAACCTCAAGGGCTCCAACCCTATATTTGGTTCAGGCTCCGACCTAGTTTCTTGAGGACTCTGATCCTCTAGGGCTCCAACCCTATCCTTCAAGGCACCAACCTTATCTTTTTGAGGCTCCAACCTCTTGGGCTTCAACCCTCAATTTCGCTTTTTCAAGATGTATTTGGTTATACTTCAAGGCTCCCAAAGTCTTCTTCAATGAGCCCTTTCAATATTCACTTAGCTTTCACTTTAGTCTCCACGTCACATCATCAATGACAACCTTTATCTCTTAGAAGGTGTCACCACTGCTCTTCATCATACCCAAGAAATTTCTCGAAGTCACCTCATGATGGTTTATGCATCATGGTCTTCAAGGGTGTCTCCAAGACTTCTTCAAAGTTCCTTCGATATGTTGCACCAAATCTACTCCAGACACTGATCCAAGGATTTCCATGATCCTCAAGGCTCCAAAATAGTCTGTTAAGATTCTTCTCCCACACACAAGATTTGTCCACTTCAAGTCTAGTATGTTACTTCAATATGCTCACAAATTGCTCCAAGATCTATTTTGGCAAATGCTTCAGTTATCCAATCTACCAATTGCTTCACTTTCATAGGTTCGAGATGAGGGACTGAGTTTCACAAATTGTTTTCCTCACACTAAGCTTTAATGGTAATTGTTTCGAGGTATTTTTTCTCCACAGATATGAAACTAAATAAGAGACTATTTTGGTGTCAAAACATTATCCTTCACTTTAAGATATTTGTGTTTAACCACTAAAGTTTGATGTCTAAATATAAACATTACATGCCATACATACTTAGCTCTACAAGGTGTGCTTGTAGTTTCCTTAGAAATATCTCATCTAGCTCCTCAAGAATGCTTGAAATTCACTTGTCACAGGCATTTTACTCTAGAATAGTTAAAATGTAGACCTCCTCCACTGTTCTGCAATCACAGGTGGTTGCCATAGTTCTCTATGATTGTCTTCTACAAAAGCAACACCACATATTTGAGTTCTTCATATATGAGCAATGCCATAGAAAATGATATTTCTTGAAATTCGATCTCCTTCATATATTTTTGATAAAGTGTTGACCTCAGATTTCCTTCGATTGCCTAAAGAATGAGATTTCATGCTTCAGATTAGTGAGCTCCTTTCTCCAGGAAAAAGATCCAAATTTTTTGTCCTTGTTCTGCGATTCTTATCTTTTTTCTTTTTCGAACTTTATCATCAAGGTAACGAGTCTGAGTTTGGTATTTATAATAGTTTCAATCTATGAAAGAAAACATGTCATTTGGGAAATGAGGGAGCTGACTTTCGCTGGTGAAGTCGGCCACACACATTTTCATGGAAGCCTTGCTCATGGCACAAATTATTTTCAAGCAGTCTAAGTGTGAGTTTAGCATTGAATATCCCTAGCCTCATTTGATAAAACCTCAGCTCTTGGAGCATCTAATTCGGCCATTTGCCCGGTTTTAAGGAGAGCCTTTGTTTCTCGATTTGATAGCCTTTGAGACCATTTTAAAAAATCATGCATGTTGTGGAGTAGTTTTATATAATGTATAAATTTTGTTATAATCTAAATTTTAATTAAATTATTTTAAGACTTCAATTATTTTAAAATTATTATAAAATTTAGGGTTAGGGTTTAGCTCTTTAAATTGTTAGGATTAAGGTATCATTAGGAGAGAGATTTTAGCATTAGGGTTTCATAGTCTAGGGTTAGGGTTAATTTGGGAAAGGGTTTTCTCATGTATTTAGGATCTAGGGTTTGCACAACATCTAGGGTTGGGGTTTGCTTCTAGGGCAGGTTTCATCAACAAGCACTGCTAGATTAGGCTATGGCTTCCATTCATGTATCTTAAGGGCATCATAAATATTAAGACTTGAATCAATTTGTTAGGGCTATATCATAAAAGGGTTTAAATCATGTATCACAAGAATATTTTCCATCTCTAACAATGGCATATTGACATCAATGACAACCTTGACCAACACCAGATATGTGTTCTATATTGCAAAGATAAACCTCACTCTAAGGGTCATGACCCCTCTTCTTCTACACAGATTTGTTAGTCTTAAGGGCATACCTTATGGAATGAACATGCTAGGAAACCACCCTAACTAGGGAATTCTACTTATATTCTAATTACTTTAGAACATAGCATATCCACCCACAGAAAAAACAACAACTCTTTCCTCCATAAGAGACTCTACCTAGCTCATGTGGATCCATAGATTCTTGGCATTTCTTTTACTGAATCTTAACCTGAACTTCAGATATCTATAACCCTCAAAGTATGGTCACCTCAATCAATATTACACGTGTGGCTACTTATTTTTTGGCCCTCAATTCCAGTGTATGCCCTCCTCCATTTGTGTTGGTCTTTATCATAGACCTTGCAACCTACTAACCACCATAATATAGGGTCTTAGCCCTCTCTTCTATTTTAGAATTTGATGCGGACTTCACACAAAAACACCACTGAAATCACATGCCCAAATTCTCATGAGCCACCTCTCTTGAGCTCGATCTACCATAAGAGAACCAATAGTATGCCATCCTACTTCGTAGCTCAAACCCATTAAGGTATGTGACATTCTTGTGAACCCTCAGATGATGATCTTGCTCTTGGTGGATGATCATGGCCTCCCTTTAATAATCCTTACTCAACCCTCTAACTTGGCCTACTTTAGGACTACATCTCTCCTGGATTCCTTGATCAAATGAGCTCCTTCTCACTTGATGTTCCAGCATTCATAATAATGCCTCCTTATATATATTTTCCTAACTAAGCCTCTTAAGAACCCTCTAGAACTTACGAGTTTTATCCACTTAGACCTTATGAAATATTAATATTCCTTTTTAATTTTATTTTAGATTTTAAACCCCATCTTGGGTCCAAACCCCTTCGCTTGGGTTCTTTTCCCACAAATCCCTTTGTGACTGAACTCACACAAACCCAACTCACTAGGCTTGTGGAGTACCTCCCTAGATTCACAATTCAACAACATAGTCATGTTGTAGTAATCGTAATTTGTTCAAGTTCTTGTATTCAAGTGAGGACTTGGTTCGTTTCCCAAGTTGAAAATTAAGTAAGGGTAGTTGTGAGGGCCTGATAGCTAGGGAGGGTCAGGGCATGACAAGGAATGAAAAGGTGTGGTAACACATGTCAGACAATATTAATACATGTTGAGGAGTGTTAGGGAGTGTCGAGGCATCACAAGGGAGAACTAAGTCAAAACGCATGGAAATGAAAAAATAAGTGTGTGTGCCAGGGAGTGTCAATGACTTCAAGTGTGCCAAGGATGAAGTGTGTTAGGAGAAGTTCATAATAGGATTTTCAAGAGGCAAGCCTACGGTTGCGATAAGGGGCTCTGAAGAGCAGTTTTAGACAAAGGGAGACTTTGTACTAGGCACAACACTATGTTTTCTTTAGCTATTAATTTTTATATGATATGTGGCACATTTTGGCCAAATTCTCATGTTTTAAACTATTTTAGATAATTTCATATTGTACATTATTGTTTATAAGTTTTGGGACACTCGACTTGTGTCAAATTATATCATGTGTGTCTTGTGGTTATTGCAAACTCTTAGTTAATGCTCTATTATTTATATGAACTAGATATACATGTGAAATATTTTCTATGTAAGCTATGTTGGTTAGTTTCTTTATGGCCATGGCTAAATGTGATCCTTGTCTTGGTAAGTTCTTAAGTGGGACAAGTTGAGCTTGGACATGAGTGGCCTAAGATGAGTTATAGGAAGTTCTTAGGTGAACAAGGCACAATTTACTTGTAATAGGTGAAATTGGTCAAGTTATTGTGGCTGAAGCAGGCCAGTGTCACATGAACTACAGTAGTTAAGGACTTGATTGGGTTCCCAATTTGTGAAAAAATGTAAGGCTAGTTCTGCAGGTTGTTGAGTATGGAGCATGATTATTTAGAGGTCTTTGTTTCAGTCGGATGTTTACCCCAGGAAATATGTACACCCCTCCACACGGGGGGGTGCGAGGGGGCTTGTCCCCCCACAGGAGTTCGGGGAGGCCGATACCCCCTGGTTGGGGGGTCTAGGTCCCCCGATAGGGGTTTCGGGGCAGCGCCCCTGAAGCTAAAAATAGATGTAAAATTGCCTTGTAAAAGTATAGTAATTTCTAGTCAATCTGGTTCGTTCATTAGGCGGATGATCTAACAGTAGAACTTATGTTTGGTTTAGGGTTTTTTGCCTTAGAAGGAAACCCCTCTCTTTGTATAAGGGCATTGTGTTTGAGGTTGTGTAATGGATGTGTATTCTCCGAGCGAGAAGCAGAGAGGTGAGACTGTGAGAGAAAACAGAGGATATTACAGTGGATTTGTTGTAGGTTGTGTCTCTTCATTTTACTGGATAATAGAAAGGAAGGACTGACTATTCGGGGTGGACGTAGCCCAAACTGGGTGAACCATGTATATCTGTGTCTCTATTTTTTTATGTGTTTTTTTTGTTTATATTTCTACAATATTTTATGTGTTCCATTACTCCGTAATATATAATTTTCTAACACAGGTGTGAGTACCAAGGCATGCTAAGGAATGCTAACATGTGCCAAGTGCTAAGGCACGGAAAGATGTGCAAGGGTGTCACAATACATGCCAGGGATTTTCAAGGCAACAAAAAGGAGAAACAAGTTAAACTACAAGGAAATGAACACATAATGGTTAATAAGTCATAAATTTACCTTTTCCAAGAGGGTCATGCTAGGCACACCAACACTAGGTACCAATATGTGCCAAGTTCCAAGTGTTAGTCCATTCTAAGTGCCAAATACTCCTCTGTTACTTCTCATCTACTTTCCAATAGTTGATATAAAATAACTTTAATATTAAACCATGCAAAATCATACCAAGGCATCTCAATTAAAAACAAACATGATAAGACTTGCCAAGTGCCAATGTGTGTTAGGGAGTGATACACATGTTATGAAGTGGCAGGGCATATAGAAGAGTGCTAAGGTGCACTAGAGAGTGCTAATGCATGCTAAGGAGTATTAGGGAGTACTAGGGAAACACAAGGGAGCACTAGGTCAAAATACATGGAAGTGAATGAATGTGAGGGTATTATGGGGAGTATCAACGACTGTTAGCTAGCATGCCAAGGAGGGAGTGATAAGGTATGCTAAGCACTGGTAAGGCATGCTATAGAATATCAGGGCATGTTAAGAAGTGCCAAAGTGTGCTAGGGAGTTCTAGTGTGTGTTAACATGCTCCAAAGAGTGCCAAGACATGACAAATTCTCCATAAACCCACTTCCACAAACCCTGTTGATGGATGCCCCATAAAAAATAAAAAAATAAAATAAAGTATGACCATAGCTCCATGAGTCGAAAATGTCTTCTAGGTTGTTCCTCCTTCATTAGCCATATCTCAATACAATATGCAAAGATATTTAAATAGGCATCTCTAATATCTGGTTCTGTTTGTTCAAAAATCTTCTCATTCCTGCTTCTCCATATTCCCCATAAAATATAGAAAGGAAAGGAATGGTATGTCTTGAAACTTTCAAACCATTGAGTGAGTCATCTCTAAATGGTAACCATGTTCCAGATAACATGTATTTTATGTTTTTGAAGAACCCCACTCCATACCGAGATTGCAAAAGGACATGTTAGAAATAGATGTTCCATGTCTTTTAAATCTTCTTTGCATAAAGAGCATCGTCCAAGATCTTGAAAGCCCTTTTTATGGATATTATCCCAAGCTAAAATATTATTGTGGACCACCAGCCACATAAAACATTTTAATTTGAGAGGTATATCTGATCCCCACGTGTTATGAAACCAAAAAGCATTATCATTCAAGCCACCTCCATGAGAAATATGTTTATAAATCTCCTTAACCAAGATCTTCTCATTATACATAACACCTTCCCATTTTAGCTTTTGTTTCTTCTCAGTGAGTTCTAAACCTATTAGACTTAATTGTGTTGTGAAACATGCCCATTCCACAAATAGATCCTCTGGAAATCCAAATTCAAATGCATTAAGCCAATAACTTGTAATAGAAGAAGATCCTCAATCACAAGAGATTTAGTTCATAAAGTAAATCCTTTTCTTATGTAAACGCTCAAGGATGCAAATAGAAATAGTATGTATTCACTCCACTCCTTTGATATCATCTAGTCCTATTTCTATCCTATTCCCCCTTCCAACCTCCCATCTCAGATTTTGTAGTAGCCAATATTTGTTTCTCATCATGCTTCTCGATATATAAGATGCCACTTTCTTCTTTGGAGCCACCTCTTTAATTCATTCCTCAAGCTGTCTATTTTTTAGATATTTCTCTTTAATAACCTATTACCAAATACCTTTTCCCTAGAAAGGTTTCCATAATTTATTGAGTACAATTAAAGCCTTACTAAAACATTATGTGTCCTTTATACCCCACCCTCAATCCTTCTCATGTCTCACAAGAACCTATAAACAGACCAAAAGTATCTTATTTGTGGATTTAGGCCTAGCCCAAAGGCACCTAGATATAATAGCATCAATTATTTTGGTCTAAAGATATTGATGGTCGAAGATATTGAGGTTTGAGCCCTCTAATTGCAATGAAATCACATCCTCCCCATTTGTCATGAAATGCTTTGAAGATGTCAATTGTTTAGGGTTTTGTCAAAGAGTGCAGGAAGTAGGTTACCATGAGCATCTCATGGGTATATTTGCCCTCACCTTGAAGGAAGACAAGATCACCATTGTAGGGACTGATTTCATGTTTTCAATGGATGCCATCTCTCAAGCTATAGGCATACCAAACCATGGTGAAAACTAGTTCAAAGGCATGAACCTAGACCTAGAAGAGTACAAACCCTACTTGAAATCACAATACAAAGGAGCTCACTCACATGTTTTCCCATTCAGATACTTGTTGGAGAGATATGCACCATTGATGAAGGTTGTCATGAAGTTGTTCACACGTGAGGGCAGATTTTCTAGGCTATATCAATACCACATAAGACTACTCATGCACTTTACAATGGCCAAGTATCTAAATTTGTACACCTACTTGTATAGGAGCCTAACCACAACGTCTGAAAGGGTGAAATTGAAAGGCAAAGTGCATTATCCCAACCTCTTTCACCATATCTTAATAAAGGTTATAGTACTCCATCAGTTGAAAGAGAATAATATGACATGGGACACCTTCATTGAGGCAGCCTTGAAAATGCATATAACCACTTCACCAAGCCAACACCAAACCATGTTAGTACAACCCATGGAGGTGGGGTCATCAAGCAAACATGATGAGCCTAAATTTTCCAAAACCCACCTGAGCCTAGCTATCTAGCCTAAAATTCTTTGAATTCCAGTCATCTCTTGATTGTGATTTCATAGAGAGGGCCCTCTCTGGTTTGGTAGGGTAGCTACCAAACTAAAAGCTTGGTCTGTGGTTACCTCCCTTGATCTCCTCATTAGCCTGGGACATTGTGGAGGATAACAGAGGACCAGGCAACTAGGGAGTGCCAAGGTGGTCTACTGAATGTAAGGTTCCCAAGTCATGGAAAAATGTAATGCTAGTTGTGAGTTCATGACTGCCAAGGTGTGTTAGGGAATGCTAGGGTATGCTAACATGTGCTAGATAGTATGAAGACATGTCAAACAAGCTAAGACATGCCAAGTGCTAAGGCATGTTGAGATGAAAAAGGGTGTGACAATGCATGCCAAGGACTTTCAAGGCAACAAAATGGAGGAACAAGTTAAACTACAAGGAAATGAGCACATAATAGGGTTAATAAGTCATCAATTTACCTTTTACATGAGGGGAATTCTAGGAACACCAACACTAGGTGATTCGAATTGGATCCTTGAAAATTATTAGAGTTCTATGACAAACTATCAGGAAGGACCTCTGGATAGTAGTATTTGTAGCCAGCACAGAACAACGAGGACCCTCGGTCAAAGAACGCTGACCGTTGGCCCATGGAGACCGCGCAGTGGTGCAAACTAGCAAATAGAGAATCCAGATCAGAAAAGACAGGTCCTTTCTGATAGTGCTAATCGCATATTGCAGGATAAAAACCTCAGAGAAGGGAAAGCCCTGGCACTTGGTCATGTGAAAAATAGGGAAAACCGTGCAAAAATACCCAAACCATCAGAAGGTGGGTCCCGCGCCCAAAACCGGTGGGATATCGCAAGCACTTTAAGTGGTAAGCGAGTTTGGCAGGGGACCAAACGATGCCATACATTGAATGACGCATGTCCGGCAGATGAGAGAGAAAACCACTCTCATCACAGGGTAATGGTCAAGCATCTCACCCGTGCGATAAAAGCGACGACCGTAGGATTTGGAGGCCCTAGATGAACGGTGGAGAATCCACCCGATGGGAGACCAGATTTGACGAAAGAATAGGCTGAGGCATATGAAAATTGGGGTTTGACATGACTGATGAGCTGGAGGATGAATCATTTAGTGGAATAACCAAAATAATGACCGTTCAAGGAAAAGTTGGTGCCCAATTCATAAGGAGACAAGTGGCCACCTCTCTGTGAAACGTTACACAATGGTGATAACATAGAAGCAGGGAATTCTAGCGGACAGAGGCAGGCGATCCAAAGAGTTGGAAGAGGAAGAAAACAGTCAAGGGATGGATTGGCTTTAAGCCACGAACAGGCAAAGAGCAGAGGGGAGACAGAATAAAGAGTGAAGCAAGAAGCAGAGAATAGAGAAGTCGAGCTGACTTGCAGAGCTAAGGCAACAACGAGCAGACAGAACTAAGAAGGCTTGAGAGGTTCAAGCAATCCCTGTGAGGATATCTATTGGGAATTGAGTACCAAATTGGACTCATCCCATTAAGACCAATTAAGGTCGAGACTTGGTAAGGGGGATTCTATGTACTCTAGTGGCTTGGGGAATCAAAGTACCACCCTACCAAGCATCATCTGTTATAGGAGACTCAAATTGAGCTCCTCATTGTAAAAACTTTTCTTAAAGACACAATAGAAAAGGCCACCACTGAAAGCTGGACAAGGATACGTAGCCAAGGAGGATTGGGTGAACTCCTTATTAAATTGTTGTGTTTTTGCAATTTTCTGTTGTGTTTGTCTTACTGTTTTCCAATGCCTGTGTATTTCGCAATCTTATCTATCCGTTGCTTAAAATAACATAAGCATATCCCATCACATGAGTTTGTAATACCTACATTAATTAACTGAGATCATTCATAAGTGATTTTCAAATCAAGTGGTATCACAGCTATAGGTTGTTAAGGTTAGACAATCTTGTGTTGGATTTAGCTGTCAAATGCTAACTAGATCAAAGCTTAAATTAGGAAAAGGAGAGTTGGTCGAAACTAATCCTAAAATTGGAAGAGCCTGTCCTCAGAAGACAATGTTGGAGGAAGGTTTTGTGGGGCCAGACCCTCAATTTATAGATAGTTTCATGGTCATAAGGTCCATGGTAGAGAAAATGTATAAGGACTTTAGAAAACATAAAGATGAAGATTCATCAAGCTCCAAACAAGATAAAGGAGAAGAAGAGTCTCTCCTCCATGACCACTCGAAGGGCAAGAGGAAAGAAGAAAGCTTTCTCACACCTCCTAATAGCCCTGAACATAAAAAGAAGACATCTTTGATTAAACTAGATGTTAAATTTTATTTACCAATATATGATGGAGAGTTGAATGCAGAAAAGTTGGACAATTGGATTAGACAAATTGATGTTTATTTCAGAGTGCGGAGTATTGATTCAGATAAGAGCAAGATTCAGCTGGCCAACATATGCCTTGGAGGCACTGCCTTGGTTTGGTGGGAAGGCAAGACCCAAGCTGACATAAAGAGACATGGGAAGACTCTTTATGTCTGGAGTGAATTTGTTTCTGCAATAAATAAAAAAAGTTCTATCCACTGGCCTACATGCAGCAAGCCAAGATGAGATGGCAAACTCTTCGACAATTGAAAGGCCAAAGTGTACAAGGTTACACCAAAGAATTTAGGAAGAGAGCTTTGATTCTAGAATCTCATTAGACTCACCTGAGACTCTATTGAAGTACATCGGTGGTCTACACAGCTACATGAGGCACACTATCCTCATGTTTAATCCTACTAGTATAGATGAGGTATGTGTTCAAGTTATGCATCTAGAAGCTAGAGGAAAGAATAGAAACCTAGAAGTTGGGGGATCATCCCAACCCACTGCAACCAAGAATAAGGATAAAAGAAAAAAAAATGGAAAGCAAGGAAGGCCAGTACTGCACAAAAAAGCAAGTCTTCATGCACTCACTATAAGAAGGATGGGCATGATGATGAGCACTGTTGGATTCTGCATCCGGAGCTGAGACCTAAGAAGTTCAAGGGCAAGAAGAAGAAGAATGTTGTCGCTATTCAGAAAGATTTGGGGTTAGACTCAGGAGATGAAACAACCATTGCAGTCACAAGTATAAAAGTTTGTCTGCTTTAGAGAATGCAGAAATCAAAAAGCAAGTGTAGGAGTTGCTCGATAAGGGGTTCATCAGACCTAGCACATCACCATGTGGGTCACCAATCGTTTTGGTGAGAAAGAAAGATGGCTCGTGGAGAATGTGCATTGATTACCGAGCACTGAATAAGATAACAATCAAAAATCATTATCCCCTTCCTCACATAGATGATCTATTAGATCAATTTAAAGAAGTTGTTTATTTTTCCAAGTTAGACTTGCATAGTGGACATCATCAGGTCAGAGTTGCAAAAAAAGATGCATGGAAGACTGCTTTCAAGACAAAGTAGGGATTGTATGAGTGGCTGGTTATGCCTTTTGGCTTAACTAATGCTCCTGCTACTTTCATGAGAATAATGAATGATGACTCAGACCTTTTCTTGATGATTTTGTTATTGTATATCTGGATGACATTCTGATATTTAGAAAAACGTGGGAAGAACATTTAAAGTATGTTAAGCAGACAATAGATGTTTTGAAAATATAAAAGCTTTATGTTAAACTCTCAAAATGTGAATTTGGCAAAACATCTTTGAATTATTTGGGACATATAGTAGGGGGTGTTGAATTGAGGATAGATCCCTCTAAGGTGGCAGTCATTGTAAACTGGCCTAAACCCAAATCTGCTATAGAAGTTAGGAGCTTCTTAGGAGCAGCACAATATTGGAGAAAGTTCATTCCTAACTTTTCCTTAATTTCAGATCGCTTACATGCTTTAATAGGATTGAAAAAGATGTTTCAGTGGGGAGGC
>APFE030815910.1:50691-64123 GCA_000404065.3 Pinus taeda
GTAAGTAAAACAGTTGCACAGCTGCAAAGATTTTGTTATTGGCCAAAAATGAACGAGATAGTTTCTAGATATGTAAGAGGGTGTACTATGTGTGCTAAAAGAAAGCCCAACAATAGAAAACTAGGCTTGTATACTCCATTACCAGTTCCTTCTCATCCTTGGGAAAGTGTTTCCATGGACTTTGTTGGAGGACTACCTAAATCTATGAAAGGGCATGATTATCTATATGTTGTGGTGGATAGGTTCAGTAAAATGTGTATTTTGATACCTTGTAATAAATAGATTACAGTTGAACAAACTGCAAAACTGTTCTTTCAACATGTATGGGTTCATTTTGGATTACCCACTTCCATTATAGCTTATCAAGACACCTGATTTGTGGGAAAGTTTTGGTCAACTCTGTGGGAACTGATGGACACCAAGCTGAAGAAAAGCGTAGCTTTCCATCCACAAACCGATGGCCAGACAGAAGTAGTCAACAGGACAGTGATCCAGTTACTCAGGGGATATTGCAGTAAGCATCCTAAGCTTTGGGATGAACATTTGTGTTATGTGTAGGATGCTTACAACCGAGCCAAACATTCTGCCACACAGAGATCTCCTTTTGAGACCTGTTTTGGTTTCACACCAAGGTCTCCCTTGGATTTTGTCTTTGGTAAGGACACAACAGTTAAGGGACACAATGATGTGGACAAGGCAACTAGGTTCATTGAAAAAATCCAAGAGATCCATCAAGCAGTACAGGAATAGCTGGAAAAGAGCCAGGCCAAATATAAGGCAAGGCATGACAAGCATCAGATGGAGCATAGTTTCCAAGTTGGTGATCAAGTCTGGTTGTATATTAGCAAGGATAGGATGCAAGGTGAAGGTAAAAAGTTGAAACCAATAAGCAATGGGCCTTTCAGGATCCTTGAGAAAATTGGTCAGAATGCTTTTCGCCTTGATTTTCTAGCTTATATGCACATCTACTCAGTCATCAATGCAGACAGCTTGAGACTATTTGAACCTTCGTTAATTGAAGATCCTGAAGAAGAGAGTCAATTGCCTTCTATTGATGACTTGCTACCTGAATATCTTAATGAATTGTAGGAAGACACAGTTCTAGACAGGAAGGTGAGAACGACACGCAAGGGAGATGTTGAGTACCTCAGAATTGGGCTCATGGGTTCAAAGCCAAGCAGTGCAAAATGGATAGAGATTAGACAGGTGAGAAATTTGTATCCTCACTTAGTTGATGCTTGAAAACCAACTTTTGGTGGTCCAAAAGCTTTTTCAGTGGGAAGGCCGTGATCCGAATTGGATCCTTGAAAATTATCAGAGTTCTATGACTATTTCAAATTATGTCAGACTCCAAAAACTTGTGAACAACGAGCTATTAGGAAGGACCTCTGGACAGTGGCAGTTGTAGCCATCATGGAACAACGACGACCCTCGATCAAAGCGCGTTGACCATTGGCCCATGGAGACCACGCAGTGATGCAAACTAGCAAATAGGGAGTCCAGATCAGAAAACAGAGGTCGTTTCTGATACGCAATTAGCGCAAAGCACTAATCGCGTATCACAGGATAAAAACCTCAGAGAAGGAAAAGCCCCAACACTTGGTCATGCGAAAAACAAGGAAAACTGTGGAAATACCCAAACCGTCATAAGGCAGGTCTTGCGCCCAAAACTGGTAGGATATCGCAAGAACTTTAAGCGGTAAGTGTGTTTGGCAGGGGACCGCGTGATGCCATACACTGAATGACGCATTTCTGGCCGTTGACAGAGAAAACCGCTCTCATTGCAGGGTAACGGTAGAGCAACTCACCCGTGCGATAAAAGTGATGACCGTAGGATCTGGAGGCCCCAAATCAACGACAGAGAATCCACCCGGTGGGAGACCGGATTTGACAGAAGAATAGGCTGAGGCATATGACATTTGGGGTCTGACATGACCAATGAGCTGGAGGATGAATCATTTCGCGGAATAACCAAAATAACGACCGTTCGAGGAAAAGCTGGCACCCAGTTTGTAACGAGACAAGTGGCCACCTCTCTTTGAAACGTTACATAGTGGCAATGACACAAAAGCAGGGAATTCCAGTAGACAGAGGGAGGCGATCCGAAGAGCCAAAAGAGGAAGTGAACAGTTAAGGAATGGATTGGATTTAAGCCACGAATAGACAAAGAGTAGAGGGGATACAAAATAGAGAGTGAAGCAAGAAGCAAAGAACAGAGAAGTCGAGCTGACCTGCAGAGCTAAGGCAGCATCGACCAGACAAAACTGAGAATGCTTGAGAGGTTCAAGAAATCCCTGTGAGGATATCTATCAGGAACTAAGTACCAAATCGAACTCATCCCATTAAGACTAGTTGAGGTCGAGACTTGGTAAGGGGGAGTCTGTGTACTCTAGTGGCTTGGGGAATTCAAGTACCACCCTACCAAGCATCATCTGTTACAGGGGACTCAAATTGAGCTCCTCATTGTAAAAAATCTGCTTAAAGACACAATAGAAAAGGCCACCACTGAAAGCTGGACCAGGAGACATAGCCCATGAGGATTGGGTGAACTCCTTATTAAATTGTTATGTTTTTGCATTTGCTTGTTGTGTTTCTCTTACTATTTTCCAATGCCTGTGTATTTCACAATCTTATCGATCTATTACTTAAAATAACATAGGCATATCCCAGTGCATGAGTTTGTAATACCTACATTAATTAACTGAGATCATTCATAAGTGATTTTCATATCACTAGGTGCAAATAGGTGCCAAGTTCCAAGTTTCAATGCATTCTAAGTGCCAAATCTTCCTCCGTTTCTTCTCATCTAGTTTCCAATAATTGATCTCAAATAACTTTAATATTAAATGATGCCAAAGCATACTAAGTCATCTAAACACATGCCAAACATGCTAAGACTTGCCAAGTGCCAATGTGCATCAAGGAGTGTGATGCATGCTATGAAGTGGCACAAGATATCGAAGAGTGCTAAGGTGTGCTAGAGAGTGACCATGCATGATTATGAGTGTTAGGGAGTACTAGGACAACACAAGGGAGCACTAGGTCAAAATGCATGGAAGTGAATGAATATGAGGGTGTGTCGGGGAGTGTCAATGAGTGCTACTTGTCATGCCAAGGAGGGAGTGACAAGGTATGTTAAGCATGGGTAAGGCATGACAGGGAATATCAAGGAATGTCAAGAAGTGCTAGAGTGTGCTAGGTAGTTTCGAGGTGTGCTAACATGTGCCAAATAGTGCCAAGGCATGCCAGGTGCTAAGACATGCTAGGATGTGCAGGGTGCCAGAGTATGCCAATACGCGTCAAGGAGTTTCAAGGTAATAAAAGGAATAACCAAGCTAAAATGAAAGGAAATGAACACATAAGAGGGTTAATAAGTCGAGACTTTATCTCTTTCAAAAGGGGCAGGCTAGGCACACTAATAATATGTTCCAATACATGCCAAGTTCCAATGTGTGCTAAGTGCCAATGTGTGCCAAGTGCTAATGTTTGTTAATGCAATATTATGCCAAGGTGTTATAGGGCATGCTAGGGACTACAGGGCATGCCAACACATGATAGGGTAGTGCTATGCTATGCTAGGGCATGCCAAGATGTGCTTGACTATCCTACTCCTAGCAAGATGTTGTAGGTACAAAGATGTTCCAAGACATGCGAGGTGCCAAGGAATGTTAGTGTATTGTTCCAAAGCATGTTAAGGTGTGTCATGAGTGTTGAGGAGTGCTAGGTCTCTCTCATTAATAATTGATAGAGCTCACTTATGTATTAGATAATATAGTTCCTACACACACTAGTGGAACTTTATTTAAAGGAAAATTGCTAGATAATAAACCTAATAGAGATGAATCATGTGTTGACTCATAGGAAAACTATATTCTTATGACTTGAGGGAAATGATACACACTAATGCTTCTTAAAAAATTGACTGGCTATTATAATCACTGTGACCTTGGACACATAATGAAAAAGACTCCACAATGGTCTTAAATCGTTATCTTTTGACAAAAAATATAGTAACAGCTACATAGCATCATCAAAAACTCATTGGAATGATCAATGATGACGAAAAAAATTTGACCGTCACCAAAAGTAACCAAAAAGAGCATTGGTGAGGGTCAATAAAAGATCATCACTAGAAGAGTCACCAAAGATAGAATTAGTGATGGGCCTTTAATGACCCTCACCAAAAGTGTCACCAAAGAGAGAATTAGTGATGGGCCTTTAATGACCATCACCAAAAGTGTCATTGAAAATGGCTTTGGTGACAAACCTTAAAGGACCATCACTATATACACATACAACAACGATTTTTTAAAGACCGTCATCATATGCGACATTGGTGACGGACCTTAAAGGTCCATCATAGACATGAAGTGTCATCAAAAACTCATTGGAATGATCAATGATGATGAACATTTATTGAGTGCCACCAAAAGTAACCAGAAATATCATTAGTGATGGTCAATAAAAGATCGTCACTGGAAGTGTCACCAAAGAGAGAATTAGTGATGGGCCTTTAATGACCCTCACAAAAAGTGTCATCAAGGAGAGAATTAGTGATGGACCTTTAATGACCCTTACCAAAAGTGTCATTGAAAATGGCTTTGGTGACAAACCTTAAAGGACCATCACTATATACACTTACAACAATGATTTTTTAAAGACCGTCACCATATGCAACATTGGTGACAGACCTTAAAGGTCAGTCACAGGCATGGCCCTCACCAATGACCTTTTTTCTTGTAGTGTGGGTGTAGCTGGTCCTAGAGATTCACAGAGGTAGAGGTGGGTTAAATTGATGGCTAGCCATGTTTTTCTGTCATCAATCACATTTTCTATTGCATTCTTCAGTTGGCTCGATCGAAAACACATTGTGATCGAGGAGCAACCATACACAGGGATGGATTTTCATGGAGATCCAGAGTTGAGATTACCAGTGGGCACTCAATGGGGTGCTATAGGTAAATTGTATTTGACCAAATGTTTTTCATTTTTAACATGTTTTTGTGTTTTTGATGTTTCCAAGACTAAACTAAAATCGTTCTCATGCATACAGATGTTGGTACTATTCAGCCTATGGGACATCAACAGGAGGCAGTGCGGAGAAATTTCGAGAGAGTAGTTCTCTAGGATTTGGATTTGACCGAGACACTGGCAAAGTTGCAAGATCATGTAGAGGGGTTAAACCTCAATATTCCGGATATCCAGATCGAGGAGTTACCTATGAGGCTTCAATGCCATACTATTGGTGTTCCTAACCATTGGATGAGACTATTGCACATGATAGCTCAGGCTGTGACCTATTATCATGAGCATCGCTAGGTCTACTTAGGATGATTTTTGTATGCATTTTGAGTTTTTAGGTCAGATGACCAAACATGTCTTGGACACAAATTTTGTAAAAAATTTAAAACATCTATCTATTTTTACTTTCAGATTTTTTATATATGGTTATGTGCAATCCTATTCAAGTAATGATGTGAATTGAAAATTTACTTTTACATGTGTCGCAAATGTCTGTTTAACACATAGTTCGCTAATGAATCAATTAATGTGTTAAAGTTTTTGGAAATATGTTGATATTGAATGTACTCAAAATGTCTTTCCAAAAGACGAACTCTAAGGAACATACGAAGAATAGTTGAGTTTCGGGCGATAAAAACACTTGTAAGTTGTAGTACGATGAGTTGCGAGTCTAGTCTAATGCCGATTCAGCAGATTCCAAGTGAAATTGCATCAGAGATAAGTTCGATCAATGCAATATACTCAGCGATAGTGTTTGTAGAACAACTGAAACAAATCCCTTGAAAACTCACCAACTCGCCACTTGGAGCGAAAATGGCCCATGCTGTATAAAATAGGTTCTTTGTAGTATGACTAGCACCATCGGTGTAACCAACAAATGGTTCCAAAGATTCCGACATCTGCAATAAATAAAAAGTGGATTACTAACCACATAAAAATTCTAAAAGACACACTAACACACACACACATGCAATTAAAGCATATATACAGTGATTTTACTACACTCAATTAAGCATAGTAACATTTGAGATACAACCCATTTCGGGGCTGCGACAATGGAATTCCATCATAATCCACCAACTCATAGGCACCTTTTTCCGAACATGCTTGACAATGTAAGGGCCCATCCATAATGGTTCAAATTTTCCTACTCCTAGTTTATCAGCTTCCTGATCATAAAGCAAGACTAGGTCTCCTTCTGAGGAAATGTGAGGCTTGACATTTCGGTCATATTTCACCTTGATTCATTTCTTATGTGCTTCGTTGGCTGATGCGGCTTCACGACGGGTTTCATCCAGATGGATGAGTTATAAGAAACACACTTCTTCATTAGAAGTGTTGGGTAATAGGTCAATTGCGAGTTTAAGAGATGAAATTTCACATTGTATTGGCAAGATGGCCTCTAGACCATACACCAATTGAAAGGGTGTGAATCCAGTTGCATTCCTTACCAAGGTTCGGTATGCCCACAAATAAGAGTACAGGATTAAGTGCCAGTTTCATTTATGAACCCCTATCATTCTTTGAAGCATTCACTTAAGGAATTTGTTGATGGCCTCAACTTATCTATTAGCTTGCAGATAATAAGAAGTAGAACTATCATGTGAAAGTCCTAACATGGCAGTTAACTCAGTCATCATGTGATTGCGAAAATGTCACCCATGATTTATAACTATAACCTATGATACACCAAACCGAGCAACGACATGGTTAAAAAAGAAAAGTGCAGTTGTCTCGCCACTGTTTTTTAATGTAGTCATTGCGTCAGCCCATTTTGTGAAATAGTCAATGGCAACTATAATGTACCCATGCCCCCCAGCCAAATGAGGGTTACATGTCATGAAGTCAATGCCCCATTTGGAAAATGGTCCAAAAGCGACAACAGGATGTAGTGGTGCAGGTGGTAATCTAGCTTTACGGTCATAGATCTGGCATGCATGATAGCCTCTGACAGTAATAATACAATCTTTGAATATGGTAGGCTAGAAGTAACCAGCATGGAGAATCCTCTGCGCGGTAGCATAACAGATAAGTGTCCACCACAAGCACCTGAATGGAAATCATTCAAAACTTTCTCGACTTCCTCATGTGTGAGGCACCTCCATAAAATTGTATCGATACCACGACGGTAAAGAGTGTCACCAATGATCAAATAATCTTTGGCTTGGTATTGGATACGTCGTTGTTGCGAGTGAGAGGTATTGGGCTGAAAAGTTTGGGTCTGGAGATAAATCAGTGTATTTCCATACCATGGATCAGATGATGAAATCAGGAATAGAGACTCATCAAGAATTGATGGTTCTAATGTTGAACCAATGGTATTCGAAGTAAGGTTGCAAAGAAGCTCAGCGAAAACTAGAGATTTATTTGATTTGGATTTGATGAATTCCAAATCAAATTCCTGCAAAATGACAATTCATTTTGAGTATTTTCCTCCTAGAAATTAACATGACAAAATATATGTCATAGGGTTGCAAACTGAAATGACAGTGGTCTTTCAGAGTGGGATATAGTGGTGAAATATTTTTACAGCTTGAACAACTACCAGAGCTATCTTTTCGACGTAAGAGTACTTAACTTTTGTATCATTGAGATTGTGACTCAAATAATATATCAGATGTTCAATCCCATCTTCTTCTTGGACTAAAACCATGGCAATGGTTGTATCTATAGTGGCGAGATACATGAAGTAGTTGTTTTGATAATTCGGGGAATACATTAATGACGCTCTAATCAAGGTATCTTTAAGAGCATCAAAGGAATATTGCGCAACTTGATCCCAATGGAAGGGTATCCCCTTTTTCAAAAGATGAGTAAATCCTTTAGCCATTTCAACATAATTGGGAATGAACCTCCTCAAAAAGCTAGCCTTCCCTTGGAGTCTTTGTAACTGTGGTAGATTGGAAGGTGGAGGCAAGTCAAGAATTGCCTGAACCTTAAGAGGGTCGAGTTGAACTCCTTTCTTAGACACTACGAAACCAAGAAAATGACCAGAACCAAGACAAAACACACATTTGTGTGGATTGAGTCATATTTTGTAGTGTCGGCACCATAAAAATATAGCTCTCAAATGTTGTGGGTGATTAGTTCGCTTTCATGAATGAGTAGGTAAATCATCTAGGTATGGTTGGAAAATATGTTTGATGTCATGGAAGGCATAGTTGATTGCCCTTTGAAAAGTTTCCCCAGCGTTCTTCAAACCAAAATGGAGTTTCCTGTAAGCAAATGTGCCCCATGGACAAATAAAAGAAGTTTTAGAATGGTCCTTTGGGCAGATATTGATCTGATTATTGCCGGAAAAGCCATCCATAAATGAAAATATTTCACATCTGGCACATTCATCAATAATCTGGTCAATAAAGGGAGTGGGATAATTGTCTTTTAGACAAGCCTAATTAACCTCCCTATAATCAATGCACACTCGTATTGTCCCTTGTTTCTTCATGACATGAACAATATTGGAAACCCAATCAGTAACAGGAACAGGGTATATGAAACCAACATGCAAAAGTTTTTCACCTTTTGTTTTAATGGCAGCAACCTTCTTTGGATGAAAAGGATGGAGGCGATGTCGCACTAGTTTGAAATCAGAATACATTTTAATTTCATGTTCAACTATACTAGAGTCAATATCTGACATCTCCTCATATGACCATGCAAATATATCTTGAAATTCACAAAAGAGAGCACGGTAAATATCAAGTTCTGATGGAGAAGAAGATTTGCCAACATGAATGTTTTCTGCGACTTTAGGTTTGGTCAAAATATTGATAGAAATGGCTTCTTCTATATTTGACAAGTTTCGCTCAGAATCTACTATATTTATAAAAATAGAATTCAAAAGAAAATCAACAGCTAAAGGGTGATTAAGCTCATTTGAAAAATCTTCTATGTGATCTAGAAGATGGGAATGATGATGATAATCTTCCCATGGTTCTTCTTCTGTTATCATTGATTGGATGATTCCTTCATCAGTAGAAAATATACGTGAAAAAGGATCACATGAAGTACCATATTCTAATGAACGATCTACCTATACAATTGGTGAAGATGGATTTGGGTTTACCGCGCAAACCAGAAAGACTGGTTGCTATGCAAGCTCAATGGAGCTTAGTGGCATGATTTCATTACTAATATCAACTCCAAAACTATTGGTTATCTTCCTTAAATCAGATGAAGTGGAAGATATTATATTGCAAGTCTCAACTTTTACCACTTCTGCCATGTTTGATGGTGGCAGTAGTGAAAAAGTACCCATTATGGAAGAATACTTGAGGAGACCTACACCAATGTTTTGAAGAGATAGCGATTTGATCGATAACTGTGATTTTACCTTTATGAGGGAATGCAATCATATGAAATTATGTCGAAACCACAGCTGCCATAGCATATACCCACCGTCTTCCTAGCAAAATGTTGTAGTCAAGGGGTTTGTCAACGACCTCAACTTCAACAATTGTTGTTTTCCCCCCTAGTTCAATTTTTAGATTACTCAAGATTCCACAAGGTGTATATGTGTGATCATCAAAAGCTTTTAACGTTGTTGATGAATGTGACAAAGGCGGTGAGCCAAGTATTTTCTAGCAATTCATTGACATAATATAAGTAGATGCCCCCTCGTCAATAATGGTTCAGTGAACAAGTTTATTCAAGGAATTTACTTGAATCAGGAATGCTAATTGTGCAAGTAACTGTGGTGTATAACCCGCATGGTTGAAAACCACAAGATTGGAATCCGTTGGATCAATTCCACCAATTGCTGACAACAAAGCCTGCTTTTGGGAGGGACAATTTTGAAGCACCTCAAGCGTTGACATAGCAGAAGGTGACTGAGCCAGATCTTCTACTATGTTATAGTTTTGTGATGCTCAAGCTCGAGGGTTAAATGTTGATTTATGTACAACTCCCTTAGGCAGTTTTATTGTTCACTCTAGTGTAATAGGCGGTGGAATAGGATTAGACGAAGTCGAAGTCGAAGAATTAGGTTGATCAGTGGCCTAGTTATTCGACGACAACGACGGATTTCCATAATCTTTACTTCATGTTGACACCAAAACATCAATTTTATGCTTAGAGTCGGATAGCATAAGCACTTAGGAAGTGGAAGCATGGTCTGTAGCAACCATATGCGCCTCCAGGTTCAGAAAAGGATCAATCAACACTACGGATGTACTAGAAGTCTTAAGAAGCTTTGAGACTTCATAGCGGTGAGGAAAATCTCACGTAAAGTGCTCATTGTTACAGATTAAACATGGGTAATGAGGTTTCCTAGCCAAAGGAGAGGAATCAGATGATTTCTCTTGAGGGGGATTATTTTGTTTCTTCTTGTTTTTCCCCTTCTTCTTGTTTCCTAGTTTCTTTTCATTCTTTCCTTTGTTAGATGACACAGCATTAATTTCAGAAGCAAGAGTGTTATTAGATTCATTTGAATTTTGATTAGAAATGGCAAGTGTTTGACCAGATGGTCTACCTGTTATTTGTTTGCTTGAAGAACCAATCACATTGTCACCAGCATGAGAGTCCTTACTCGATGGTGGTGGAGGAACAGTGTAAGTTGGTCTAGGTGCATTCAGGATCTTGTCATAGAGCATTCCAGACTGTGTATAAATCAAGTCCAAATATTGGCCATGAGAAATTACTTGCTTTTCAGTGATAACTCCACCTTTTGCCACATTCTCAGTGATAGATGGAAACAAGGATTTTATAAACCACTTAGCTAAAATCTAATCAGGAACATATGTTTTGACCATTCGACAATGACGACGCCACTCATGAATATGATCATAGATGTGAGTAGCAGTAGTATGTTTAAAGTTGTTCCATAGTTTTGTTCCAGTTTCATATCGTATGGGTAACTGGAAGTGGGTTAAAAACATGGTAGCTAAGGATGTAAAGTTATCAAAAGAAGATCGTGGTAACTCAATGTACCACTTCACAGCCAGACCAGTAAGTGTTCTCTGGAAAAGATGTAGTCTAACTGAATCATCATTCAAGGAGTTTGATGAACACCATAAATGAAAAGTCATGACATGGTTGGATGGGTCTTCTGCAGGGTTTCCATTGAATTTTGGAATAGCGGAAGGTAATCTATGAGGAATCACCGACCACCAAGGTGAATAAAGAATTGGGTCATTAGTAAGCCGATTTAGATCTGGTAATTCAAGCGTTGCAACAAAAGGAAACTGTCTATTGTGGTCACGTTGAGCATAGCCAAGGTAAGATGGGATTTCCTTGGCAATAGGCTTTTGTATACCAGCATAAGGCATCTGTTGTTGGTAACCTTGATAGGGGGGTAAGTTTGTTGAGAAAATCTGGTATAAGGTGGTTGTTGAGCACCAGGATACATTTGATGTTGTCCAAACCCAGCATAAGCTTGTTGACCAGGACCTGTAAACTTGTTGTTGACCAAACCCAGCATAAACTTGTTGACCAAGTCCAAGATGAGGTTGGTACTGTTGAAATTGTTGTTGTTGATATTAGGGCTGCCAAGGCTGTTGGAGCAACTATTATTGTTGTTGATACAATGTTTGTTGCCCACCAATGTAAGCTTGACCAGGTTGTGAATACACTAAACCAATGTAAGTCTAAGTCGTCCCAGTAAAAGGTAAACTAGCCTAAGGTTGTTGGACTCCAAGCACAAACGGTTGTTGTAAAACTGCCTGAGAAAGCTGAATCTATAAACCTGAAACTTGGGGGTCTGAGGTTGAAGGACCATCTTGCACAAGTTGAGATACAACTAACTGAGATTACGACTGAGGTAAAGTTATAACAATAGGCGTAGTACGTATGGATGAGACAGATTGCATAGGTTGTGATGGATACACAAGCCTAGGTTGAACGGACATTGTTGGCTACCATTGACAGACAGTCATTCCAAGCTGACCTAAAGATGACGGCATACCGACATATGGTATCCCCCCAAAAAATGGAGGATAAGGAGATTTTGCATATTGTTCTCCTTATGGGGGTAGTCTAGTGTAAAGCGGATACATTGGACAGTAACCAGATGAACCAGCTTGATATTGACTTGATCGGTTAAGCTATTCAGTATCTGTTAATGAAGAACCAGATAAAATTCTTGTAGAGGACATGGGTGAAGACCAAGGGCTAGAAGCAACACCTGAGTGGGTTCCAGATAAAGATTGGTCACATGGTGGGATGGACGGAACACCATACAAATGTGACTTAGGTGTCATAGTAAACATCAGAGGTTGCAACAGAAGATTGTGTCGTAGTTGTAACACATGGTATAGTCTGGGATGTTGACTCTGCGATAGTCAGATGTCCAAATAAATTTCCTAATAAATCAACAGGTGTCTGAAAGTAATCAAGATCAAAAGGAGCAGTAAAATGAGGAGTATGAGGATAAAGATAAATTCCAGTTCCAAAATGAAATGGAGTTCTGGGTGTTTCTTCTTTAGTTTCCTCTTCTATCGAAATCAAACCAGGTGGAAGGAGTTCACCATCTGGTCCTTAATATATTTCCGGTATTTGTTCCTGAGATAAAGGGGAAGTCTCTACAGTTACAAATGTCTGAGGATGAGCCGGTCTATCTTCTTCCAGTGTGGTAACAACTTTGGATTGTTCAACTTCAAGATCCAAGTGTTCTGGTAAAAGAACAACAGGTTCAAGTTGGCCTTCTTGAAAAAATTCTGCTTCAGAAGTAACTTGTAATTGAATGGTAATAGGTTCATGATCAACTTTTGGTTGAACAGATTCAGGTTCAAAAGTAATTTCTTGTTGAGCAACTTTGGGTTGAGAATCAACTTCTTGTTGGACAACTTGGGTTACCGTTTCACTAGATTCACTTCTAGTGTCCTCAGGTAATTGTGGAGATTCCACTTCAGTAACAGATGTTCCAATAAGTGTAGGAGTAAGTAGGGTCACAATACTTACCAGTAGAGGTGTTTCTAGTAATTCAGATGAAGAACCTGTTAACACCCAGGTTGTTCCCTTTGACTCCTAAGAGAATACGGCCGGGGTAACCACTAACCAATCTTTGGGCTACAGCTTCTAGCCCAGCTGTAGTCAGAGAGGGCTCTCTCTGTTAGTTTTGTCACTGCTTTTAGTGAAGGTTTTAGGCTAGTTACGAAGTGAATTTTTGGTTGTTTTTGTGTTTGGTTGGGAGGATGCTTCTGATAGCTTTAGTGTCTGTCTTCAGGTGAAGCTAATCCATTGGGCAATGGGGTCTTTGGCTACTGTTCCCTTGAGGCCTTGACTGAAGTGTGGATGTAACTACAGGGCCTGCATGTATTCTGTGAAACAAACTATAAGGATTGAGAGCGAAATGGGGAACAACTTAGCAAAGAGCAATTAAGAATTCTTTACTTGAGCTGACTGGTGTGGAAGAGGTCTGTTATTTGGGAACAATTTCTTGAATTTCCTGAAATAACATGTTCTTGTGATGATA
>APFE030815923.1:0-20270 GCA_000404065.3 Pinus taeda
TGTACAACGTTCAGAGAGTGATTCGTTGTGAAATATGAAAGCAGAAAAGCTTGAGGGAGGCGTGGTAACGAAACCCTCGTTCTAAACCTAGCAAAATTTCAACCAAGTTATAGCCTCTGTTCCAAAAAGTAATGGAATCTGCACTTTCGAAATTTTGAAATGCTACTCTGAAAAAATTTCGCTAAATCTCTAGTTTCACGGGGATGAAGTGGATTTTTGTTCCAAAATTTTGAACAACATTACCGGATCAGAAAAACAAGATTCACACCTAATGATTTATGTGAACATATATCGAAAGAAAATAAGAATCAATATATGTGCAAAGTACACTAATAGAATCAAAGTATATATATAGTGATTCATAACTATAACTCCAAAAGCTAGCCGTCGTAAACTCATTAAAGTATTTAAATTAAAAATAGAAATAAAAAAATTGTTATTAATAAATATAAATCAAAGTGCCACATTTAACACAATGATATTAGATATTTTCAACATATGGTAACCATGCTTGCATACTTTCACATGTACACCACACGGTTTTATGCTCGGACCACTTGTCCACAACGATGATCCAGATGTATGTTTGTTGTTATTTTTCCTATTAAAGTTGGTAGACGACAGCCTGCCATTTTTCCTGTTAACGCTAATCAAAGGTGGAGGTCGCCACTGGTTAGCTTTCCTGAGAACGTGGAGGTCATCACTGGCTAGCTTTCCTGAGAACCTGAATTTCCTAAAACTCAAAGATCGAAGATTCTCCATGTGAAAATCATAGAGTTTGCAGCTTCCATTCCAAAGCTTGGTCTCGATCGAGTTTGCAGCTTCCATTCTAAATCTTAGTCTCGGTTTAAGCGGTATGAGTTCTTTCTGGTCCTTGTTTTATGTCCTTTATCTGTCCTTTACCTATTAGTTGGTCCTCATCTGTAGAATTGTCCACTTTCCTGTGAGTTTAGCCTGAGGTCGGTGTTAGAATGTACATTTTGACAGCATGTGAATCAACATTTGATGTGAGATTGCCTTGTAAATTTGATGGAAGGTATGAATGCTACAATGCTAAAAGGAGATAGTTATGCATTCTGTACCGCTAACATTCAGAATTCTCTCTGTTCTCAATTCTATTTCATGTGCCCACTCAGCACTCCAAAATAGCTATACCATACTTCCACTTCCAGGTCTGTACTGATTCTCTGCACATAAATGGATGCGTGAATACATTTTCTTTCTTTAATTTCTTGAAAATATGATTACAAATAATGCCTGTGATATAGCAACTTTCCATCTCGATTAGCAGAGAAAATGCCACCAAAGAAGAGGAAATGAGCAGCGGCAGTAGTAGGAAAGAGAACATCCAAGAAATCACCGCAGGCATCAATGCAAAAGGAGGCCACTGTTGAAGAAGCTCTTGAAAATTACGAGCAATCAGCTACAGGAAAAGAATATACAAGGGACGTCCAACCAGAACAAGATCAAGATCAAGAACAAGAATATAATAAAGAAAATCAAGTGCTCGCAAAGGTTCCATTGATATCTAGTAATAAGAGAAAGAGTAGGGGCAGGGGCAAGGGCAAGGGCAAGAATCCCCTACCATTGAAAGAGGTATTAACAAGTGGCTCACCTTTTGATACTAATAAGAAGAAGTGGAAGAGGAGAAGGGGGAAAAAGAGTGTGGATTCTTACAAGGTTTATATATATAGAGTACTGAAACAAATCCATCCCACTACTAGAATTTCTTCGAAAGAAATGGGGATCATGAACAACTTCATACACGATATCTTTGAGCACCTGGCTCAAGAGTCTGGTAACCTGTTGAACTACAGTAAGAAGCACACCATTTTGTCTCACGAAATTCAGAATGTTGTAAAATTGGTTCTTCCAGGAGAGCTGGCCAGGCATGCAATGTCTGAAGGAACCAAAGCTGTTACAATGTTCATGCAGGCAGTACGGGAACAGGGATAGACTCAATTTTGCCACTAGCCATGATCAGAATTGCCTTTATGAACGAGAAAAAACTGGCCATTGATTTTCTCATCTCTTTTTCCCCATTTGACTAAACGATATTGTTTTCTTTTAGTTTTGTTTCCCTATCATATTTCTATGTATTGCTACTTTCTCGGCTTATAATAAGGATTGTAACCAGGGATGGGATAATCCATTTTACTCTCTCATCCATGGAACATGCTTCTCTATTTTGTGTATTGCTACTTTCTTGGCTTATAAAAAGGAAATGGATGCATTTTTTCTATTCTACAATGTTCGATGTGACCGCCAAGCTGGACATGCCCACTTAACTTTTTTTCACTTCACCTGCTTCTGCGCTTTCTGTCATGTTATGTCTTCCCAAACTGGTTTCGGAGATGCAGAATAAGGAAAATTTTAAAAATTAAACATGTAAAATTAGCTAGCTTATGTGTGAATAAACCCCTGAAATTTTATTTTTCTATGATACAGGTTTCATTTAAAGACGTAGATTTTAGCATAGAAATACCAGGGGTTATGCCGATTCCAGCCAAGGATGTGCCGAATCCCGCTTAGGATAGGTCTGACAATGCCTTTCACTGGTTCGTGAAGCATTCCTTGTGCCTACTAGAAGCCACAGGGATTTTGGTAAACATCTTCGAGGAGCTAGAGGGAGAACAGATCAAAGTACTAAGGAATGGAAAGTTTGATCCCATCGATGCTAGGTGAATGCCCCAAATATATCCCGTCGGGCCGCTCATATCATCCTCGCCTATTGAATACGAAGCAGATTGCCTCAAGTGGTTGGACAAACAAGCGCCCTCTTTAGTTCTGAGATCATTTCAATGAATTTTCATCCCGACAACCTGAACAAACTCGAGCGGAAGCTAACATGGAAAGTTTGATCCCACCGATGCTAGGTGAATGCCACAAATATATCCCGTCGGGCCACTCATATCATCCTCGCCTGTTGAATACAAAGCATATTGCCTCAAGTGGTTGGACAAACAAGCGCCCTCTTCAGTTCTGAGATCATTCCAATGAAATTTCATCCCGACAACCTAAACAAACTCGAGCGGAAGCTAACATGCAATGGAATGAAGAGCGGAAGAACAACATGTTTGTAATGCAATGAAGAGGGGAAGGGGGCATAATAGGGTGGTCGAATGAAGCTAGCAGCTGTAAACAATCCTGGCAGCCAACAGTGACAAGTGTAAGCTTGTACCCTCAGATTAAAAACTTAGGATAAAATAGCTTTTGAAAACTTTGCTTCGACATTCGTTTCAAAAACTTTAAATAAAAGAACTTGCCCCAACTTCCAGTTAAGAAACTTAGGATAAAATAACTTCCCCTCGTTAAAAACAGCATTGGGGAACATGAAGCGTGCAATAAGAGGCTAAATTCAAAAGTTTGGTTCAAATTTTCATAACGCAAAATTGTTATCAATAAACTTTCTTAAACTACAAGAAACCCAAAAAAAACGAGTCAACTGATGAATTAATAGCGGTCAAACGTTCGATCGAACGCTATAGTCCCTGCTATGCTGGAGGCAGGGACTAATGACTTCAAAACAAGTTTTCTTAGGGATACTCTCGAGTCAAATTGAACAAATTGTTTGAAAGAAAAAAGTATGAAGTTAAGAAAATTGAATTAAAAGCTAACAACATAACTTGAGAGCAAGTATGAAAAACGATATATAATAAAAGTGGTAAATGAGTAGCTGTGTCTTTCATCAATCAACTTCATCCTCCATATCATTTAAAGACCTTTGGAGGAAAAGCGATATCAAGGGGTCCTTACTCATAACAATAAAACTAAAGTATCATGTTAAGAAAATATGAGTTGGGGTCTCGAAATTAAACCTATTACAATGTGATGAGAGGTAATTATGTTAGAAACCTCATCATAATACCTAAATCCATAAAATAAATTATTGAACTCAGAGGCTCAAGAATGAACTTTATCATGAGGGTCTTCTAGTAGCCATGGCCTTGAATGACCTATTAAGAACACATGGATAGTCAGGAATATGATAATACCGAAATCCATAAAATAAATTATTGAACTCAGAGGCTCAACAACGAACTTTATCGTGAGGGTCTTCTAGTAGCCATGGCCTTGAATGACCTATTAAGAACACATGGGTAGTCGGGAATATGAGAATCACATTTGAGGTTACAATTTTTAAACCAAGAAAGACGGGATTCACATGTATGAAACCATTTTCTCTACAATATTGTTGGTCACTTAATCTTCTAAGGGTTTGTATGGAATGTAAATAGTCAAACGGTGTCCAAGACACCACTTGGTATATAGAAATCAAGGATCATCAGAATGTATTATAAATGTATATCATGTAAATTTGAATCGCTAATTTTGTGGTGCAGTGATTTTGGGTGTTTCTCTATTTTGTGTAGAATTGTCCCCTTTTCATCTACTTCTCTGCATTGTCTACAGCCTTGAAAGAGCAAAAAAATGGGGCTAATATGTTGCATGCTTTAATGATTATCTTTCTTCTTGATTCCCTACCAACTCTGTTGCATGTAGTAGTGAAAAAATAAAAAGAAACAACCCCTGGCAATTCATAAATCCTATTATCATCTGTGATGGTTCCCACAACCATTACATGCAATAGTGGTTAGGCCTTGATAAGACTGTGAACTAGAATTGTGTTGCACTCTTTGAGAAGAAATATGCTACATTCGAGCCGCAACGAATGAACTTGTGTCTAATCCATGATTAGAACCCTTCCACTCCATATTTTCATCTCTATATTCCTCAACATATTTTCCATTCACTGTAACAAGAAAATGTATGCCCCTGAACTGTTCCCTATGGTAACTATTACTTCTCGGATATTTCCAACTCTTTTCCGTTGTTCTGGCACGATTTTTTCAGGAGTATCGAAGGAATTTGCGCTAAAATTGGCACGACCTCGGCCTTGAAGAAGATATCTCGGTTCTTCTCCGATACAACCACATATTTGACGAATATTTTTAACGTCTTCGACTCTGTGATACCATTTCTTATGCCCTTGAGGATCTTGCGACATTGGGAACCCAAATTCTTAAACTTCTTCACAAAGTATTAACCAGACTGAACCTGTCAGAATTGGTTTTGATGTAAAACATACCTCAATTCATCACCGAAGCATGTAATTGGGAGTGACATCTTTTCTGTCGAGGACCTGAATGGTGGTGCATGCAGTAGTCTGAGACAAAGTCATAAGGGAAGAGGTAGTGTTGCTTGAACTTTGGAGACAAGGCACACCCAACTCAGTTGGGGGTGCTACACTCAGAAAATGTGCATCGTTTCTTGGTGACGCGACACAGTGTTACAATCTGGCGTATTTTCTCACCCTTCATTCACCCAAACACCTCCGAAAGGGTGCGCACAGGCGGCTGAAGTTTTTTCTACAGAAATTTTGCCGAAGGCAAAACTAGCAAAATGCTAACGGGACAGGACTCAAACCATGATCCTCCCTTTAGCATTGTATAACTATAGCACGAGTTGAGCGGGCAGGGAAATGAAACAAACGGCAAGTGTGAGTGCAGAAAGGCATGCATGTACAAAGGGAAGGAAGTAATAGAGATGCCCAAGCTGTTTTTGACCATCACATTGGCTAGAACTCGAATTGCTTATTTTGGATAGAACTTGAGTATAGCCATTTCCTCCTTGCTGCATAAATTGTGACCGTGTCTTTCTAGGACCATTTCTTTCTGAATCTCCTACTTTATCCTCTCTTTGAAAATTCCTCAACGTTACCTTTAGTGATTCATTGTTATAATCCTTTCTAGATTCCTCTGCTATAAGATTTATTTCATTTTTGGGTGTCATGTTCTCAGTAGTCAATGTCTCAACTTTTGCAGTCTACTCTTCGCATTCCATCTATTTCTTCATTTGAAAGTGTTTAGCTAACTCCCGATTAGATTATTTATGCTTCTATCATTTTAATTCTTGTTCATCGTGGACCCATAATTCAGAAGGCACTTCATCATGACCTGACATGAATTGAGATGTTGCAGGAATAATTGTTCATAGAATGTGCTCGTGAAACCAAAGCCATTGTGCTTTTGTTTATAGTTGTTTCCGACGGGTGAGGCATTGTTTGTTTTTATTCCTCTTCCTAGAATTATTTCAACACTATTGAATTCAAGGAAAAAGCATGGTTAAGAAGACAATAGTATAAAGGAACTAGTTGCAATGGAATTTGAGCATGTTTGTGGTAGGGCAGCTCGCATGAATAGAAAAAGTTGTCCTATTTCTCTCTCCCGTGTTAAATGTTAGAGGGTTTCTATTCCTCGTATGTATATCTAACTAATAAGTGCATTGAAGCCTAGTGTGTGCATTGACACATATTCTTATGGGTTGGTGATCTATATTTTTGGATCTTTTATTTGTTTTTGTGAGATTTAGTTTTGGGAGAAGCTTCCTTACGTTTGTATTCTAATAGCCATTGTAGCAGTATTCTACCCCCACATGGCTAGACTTGATGAACTTTTAGAGTTATTAAACACTATAATGTTATCTACTACTCATAAAACAATCCAAATCAATAATAACACTCTCTTCGATATTTGAACCTATTTACAAAATGCAAAAGAAAAAATTGATTTTTTGCAGCTTGAATCACACCTACAACAAGATGAGTTACATAAGCATAGTCATGATTCTGAACTTGTTTCTGTTCAGAACATTGAAACAGACTCCCATAAACAAAAAGTTAATAATGTTGCAATTGATTCAGATCTAGTGCCAAATGAAGTAGTAGAGTTACATGCAGATGCAAAAATTCAGCATACACTTCCCAAGCCCATCATCATACCTTGGGAAGAGCTTGTCAACAACAAGCACAAAACAGGTCTTGGATATGATAAGGAGGTTTCCTTTCATATTCCAGATTACTCAAAGCCCATATAGTTTTAGAGTGTTGGATTTCTTCATGACAATTCACCTTCAGTTCTTTCAGATTTTGTTCCTCTTCCACAATAGAAACAATAAAACGTTAAATTCCAACATTGTGACTGAGATGGCCATATGAAAGATCATTGTTTTGATCTTCATCCATGCAAGAACTATGGTCAGCGTACTCATTCTTCACAAAAACTGCTTAGAAAAAAGCCTCCTACAAGAACAAAGATTCATCTTGGATGGATTGTGTCTTAGCAATGGGTTTCAATAGCCAAGAAGATATTCCGCTCATATAACATGATTTGTTCTCGAATATTGAAAAGTCTTTCAGTTGAGACCTCTTCATCTTCTCACCTTGTATTTGACAAGGGAGGAAGTGAGGGTCATATGCAAGCTTCAAAGCCACATCAAGCAAGCTTGAGCCACAACCTGCCATACCAGATTCAGAGTTGTAGCTAGAGACAAAGATGCCCATAAGCATGAATTTGATTGGTGGTCACCCTTAAACCATCTATGCGAGGTTGAGACCTCTCTTCAAAGAATTTGGGACACTTCTTCTAGTTTAACTTCTTTCCAATTTTTGAAGAGTTCTAGAAATTGGATTAAGAATTCCAAAGTTGGTGCTCATCCTTAAAACATCACAGATTGGGACCTCCCTTTTCTGGTTGCGGTTCTCCCTTTTTGTGCAAGGTGAGACCTTCCTTTCAAGGTTGAATGTTTCCCTCTTCAAAACATTAGAAGGACTTCCTCTAGCAGAAGACATTGACTTCATTGCAGATTTTGAAGAGTTTTGGGAACTGCAGTAAGTGTTGAAGTGTTGGTGATTATCCTTAAACAACCCCATTATGCCAATATTTTAGAGAGCACATTTAGCCTAGTGTAGCCATCCATATTTTTGCACATTTTGTATTACATATCTCTTCTTGGACTCATACATACCCCTTCAGATCAAGGGGGGAATGTTGGACACCTAATGCTCTAAGGGTTAGTGTGGAATGTAAACAATCAAAGGGAGTCCAAGAGACCAATTAGTATATGGAAACCAAGGGTCATCATATTGTATTATAAATGTATATCATGTGAATAATAGATGCATTCAATGGTTTTTCGTCGTATTCTTCCTTCGCCATGTATGTGTTTAGGAAATATTTTAACAAAAAGAATAAGGCTAAGTATTCGAGGAACATATAATAGTAAGGTGGAAAAGAGGTACTGCAATACCTAGTATAAATTATTTGCAACCATGGAAAGCGTTGACATCGAGTCGAAAATGGTGTTTTTTCAACAAGTGTTCTCTTCAATCAAAACCTTGTTAAGAACTAAAACAAGAAACTCTTTTGATGGTTTCAATCAAAAACCCTAGGAGGAATTCAAGCAAGAAACCGTCAATCTTTCCTTTAATCAAAATCTCAAGAGGAAATCATAAAAGAAAAACCCTCTTAAAAATTAAATTTTAAATTCAATAGTTTAAATCACATGTAAATCCAAGGTTAAAATATTAGGAAGGAGAATCTGATAAGTCCTAGTAGTGGCATCAGGGTGTTTTAGAAAGTTTCCTTAAAGGATTTACAAACTCCAAATAAATTCTTAGCCAACAATGTGTTTTCGAAAGGTTTCTTGAACGACCTGCAAACCCCAAATAAGTTTTTATCTAAGTTTCTCTTACACATACCTGATAACGAATTAAAAATTTCTAGTTCAAGTTTGGTAAACTCTCGACAACATAATCAACAAAGGGATTATGAACAATTTCTTTTCTATTGCTTGTAGCTCTAGGCATTGCCATAAGGTGGAATGAAACCCAAACTCATTGTCGGAACATAATGTCATTTGGCACCAAAAAATAAAAATAGAAGAGCTTAAACCTCAATCCATTGCCAAGAAACCCTTTAACTACAAAGAATGAGCATAATGTCAAATGATAAGTCCAGGAGGCTAGTCAATCCAACAGGTTTGGTGCATGTCGTTCAAAGCGCTTAGAACATCTAAGCCATCAATCTGTGACCGTACCACATGGATGGGTCAGAATGGTGATTTTCATTCATGACATGTAAAAAGAGGACCCACAAAATATGAATCTCCAGGGGTGGTTCCATAAGTGGGTAAAAAAAGATCCACATATCAATCCCATGAGTAAACTATGAAAACATCATAATGGATGCATTCTATACCTCAAATTTTACAAAGAAATAAACTATGCTACAATTTACTAATGAGAAGCTCGAATAGTCAAGGATACTAAAAATTGAAGAAAAATCTATTAACAAAGGTAGAACATTTGTTAAGGAACAAGCAATGCTACAATTTACTAATGGCAACATGTCAATACTGGATTAAGTAGAAGTAATTTTTTTTAGTGTCTAAATTTGAAGGTATATTACATTAACATGGCAAACCATGCTCACGCCATGGCCTAACATGGTGGTATATTACATTAACATGGCAAACCATGCTCACACCATGGTCTAACATGGTTAAACATGGTCATCGATTGTGAACATGGACAACCATAATCTATGAATCAAACATAGTCTATTATGATCAAACATGAACAACCATATAAAATTGTAATCTATCACAATTAACTATAATTAGTTTCGGACTACCATAGTCATCCATAATCAACTCTATATTGAACATAAGAAACCCTCTCACGTGTAACTTGAGGATATTTAGCCATAGTCAATTATCATTTATTATTCTTAACTATACACCTTAACCATCAACTAAGCAAATATAATTGATATAAAGCGATCAAGCTCACTTTTTCGTCTTTTATATGTCAATACATACTTGAAAATAATAAATATCTACATATATCTACAACATTAATATATAATTATATTAATTAAAAATATTTTTTATTAAACTTTAAATGGTTATAAATATTGAACTCTTAAGCCAATATCTTTCATATTTAAATTATTAAAAAGTCGAAATTCAAAATGTTAAAACAATTTATAAATTAGTAAAACTGAAAATTTTAAAATTTAATAATATGTACTATTTTTAGTGGATGACAAATAATTTTGAAATAAAAAATAATATTTAGTTGAAAATAATGTAAATCTTATTTCAAAATTCTGTATTTTTATGGTAAAAACCCGGAAACTTATTTTTTTTAAATGATATATGACATCTGCATTTAAAGTAAAGGACGGTCCAAAAAGAATGTGTCCAAAAAGAATGAAACGTTGGGATAAGCTGGAATCTTAATTTTAATCCAATGTCCCATGGTAAGGAAAGTTATTGGCACATGACAATAAAGAAAATTTACAAGAATTTTGTCTTTTTAGCCAATCAAAATGTTTGCGAATTTCTCCCAGTGTAAAGACTGAATGCAATAATCCACATGTGAATATTTATTCTACAATGAGTGACACTAGTGGAATCGCATTTATTCTACAGTGACTGACACTAGTGGAAGGTTTTCAACCATTACTCAGCTTAAGGACAAATCTTCCTACCAACTACCATGAGTAGCTTCTAAGCTCTCTATTTTACATGTGAAAAAGACCAGTCTTTGAGCTCAAGCACATCTTTGACTGACAGTCTGACAATGTGTGTAGCAACCTAATTGTTGAATGTCCTTGTAAATTATTTATTAAAATCTATAAGGCGACCTGATGTGCTATTCAGAGGCGTGTAGCTGCAAAAAGACTTCCTGTCGTTGATCCGGTTAAGGATACCATGCCCTAACGCTCCTGTTGTAACTTCGGCTAACATCGTGGGGTATGACCCTGTTAAACAAATGTTCCGGGCATTCGGTGCTGCGCTACTGTACGGGTATGATCAACGTCGTGGGGCATAGTACCGTGGGCAATCATAGGATCTTTTTTAGTTTCTACTGGAAGTAGCTGCTTCAAAACATCACTAATTAGATTTTCGCTAATTATGCTTCCTATTTAGTTTAATTAAAAAAACAATCAATAAGAGAAACTACAAGAACGATCACAGTCGGCATACATTTTTATAGGGGTGGTCAGTGACTTGATCGTCCAAGGCATGATGTGAATTCACAGAGCCCAGCTTCATTGAAAGAATCTGCATAATACAACTTTCTAAATATTAATGTAGTCAAGCAAGTAAATGAAATATTGGTCTATTGCTTTATTCTAAACAAATTTAGCTGGTATTATTCTTACCTCCACTTGCATCTGCAAGGACAGCACATAGTTGATGATTTCCTCCAACACAACTACCTTGTTTGTAACCTGGCATTTCACACGCAACATAAAAATGTCTATTTCAATGGCCTAAATCATATTAATCATTAATTAAACATTAGAATATAAATAATTTTTGGCTGGTTAGCCCTATGGAAGAAATTGGACAAGTTAGCTGACATTAACTTTAAGGATCTAAGGCTCTCGCTGATTGCTCTCTTTATGAACCATATTTTATAGTTCTAAGTGATGACAAGCAAGAAGATTATACCTTGTTGCATCCTGGAACAAGGTTTTGTAAAATATCCATACGGTCGCTGATTTTCTTCCTTCTAACCTGCATTTCACGGCGATTTAAGGGAGATAAGTTACTATGCATAGTTAGTTGTTGTAAGAGTAAATCATTAGTGTTATTTGTGTATTTTTACCCTTTCTGCCAGGCTATGAGGATCGGTAGCCTCCCCTCTTCTTGCTCTTACGTGGATGTAATCCTTTGCAGATTCGGCCTCTGGTTCCTTAGTGACAATATTGGAATGCAATTCCACAGGGTCACGCCTTATAGGACCTAATTCAGTGTTAGATTTCTCTTCATGATCATTGGAAACACAAGATTGGCATCTGTCCTTTTTCAATTTCTGAAACCAGAAGTCAAATATAAGCTAAAATTAGCGAATGAATTCAAATAGTAATGATACAGCTACCATTAAGTGATACAAAATACTATGGTGGAGTTCCAACGGTAACATTATTAACTTGATATGAAATCCAATTATGGGTTTTATTTTTCACATTACTGCACCGTCAAGTTGAATCTGTGCTTAATAGACCTACTGTAAGGATGGAAATCTATGGACAAAGGAGGAAAAACATACTACGATAGCAGTTTCAAATACTCAAAGATAATTTGAAATAGCATACAATAAACTATAAAGTTGCAGTTTTCAAACACAATTCTTATACAATTGTTTTAGATTACAGGAGCATATAAGCCTAATTTTTTTTATAGAAAACGGAAGAAAGAAAATCATTAAAAAATTCAAACAAATATTTAAAACAAGTACATTATTCCCATATGTAAACACTATTAAACCTGCCAGAAACCAAAAACAAGTGGGAGTATTTATTTCTAACGTACTGGCCCGTTTGTCTTGAAGACACTCTTGCTAAGACATGGATGCGTTCTTCTCTTCTTCATCTTCCCATAAGCTGTATTATTTTTACCAAGGGGTTCCTCTATACTAGAACCTGGGACAATAGGCAGTTCACAGCATTACAAGATTTATTCCTAGATTTTCATTAACTATCAAAACACTAGCTTTTATGTCAGTCAATTCTTACCATCGCCTGGAGTATGATGCAGAACATAACTGGCATTGTAGGCCTTTATATCTTCTCTCCCTTTGCTTTTTGGTAGAGGATACAGAGGCTGTTCAACATAATCAACATCGACAGATGGACCATAGGTTGTTGTGGCTGCTTCCTTCCCATTTCTAAATATAGTGGGATTAATAATCTCCTGCAATCCCAAATATCCCATGGCTGGCTCATACAAATAGAGCAAATCATCACCCCCACCGTTCCACAGGTTAATGTCCTGGGCTTGTATTGCTTCGCAGGAATCAAAGATTGCCAGTGCATCCCCCAGAGCAAACTCCATATTTTGCTAGTCAGGAAGATGGTTAACAACATCGTGCTGCAAATTTTTATCTTGACGAAAATCAAAGATCGGACAGGTAATTCCGACGTGGTCTGGAAAAGCCTGATGGTAATCAGAAAAGGATGGCATTGTTCTTTACTTGTATAAAAAAATAGGAAAGGACTATAAGCATATGAACTGTTGACTATGCAGAATAAATCTGATGAAACTCTGTAAGATCACAGAGATCCTGAGGCCCGGGAATGACTCAATATATAACGGCCCGGAGGTCGCTTGTTAGGGCATATGTTCTGTATTAATGCAGAGTTCGCTTTCCTGCAAGGCTGGCAAACATTGCAGCGTTGTACAATGACTTCTTTTTATCTCTATCACTTTAGTTGTTCACAGGAATACACGACGAAAGAATGTGGGCGACTGCAAGTACTCTGGTTTGGGTTTCTCCGAAAATTAAGCTGGCTATCCCCTTTTCTCACCTAAAATTAAGTTTGTTGTCCAAAATAATAATAATAATAATATTCAGGTAGGAGTAGCTGTCAAGGATTGGTGATTTGGTACGGTGTTCGGTAAATTCAATTAAAATAAAATGATTACATAGTAATTATTTTGATGAGTCTGTATTTTGGAATAGTTCTGATTATTAAGCAGATACTATGAAGTTAAGAATTTCATATATTCAATTATTAATATTTTATTGTTTAATTTCCACAGAATATTTTATGAGATATTTTATAATACTTTAAATAGTAATTAATTATGGGGTTGTGAAAATTTTGAGGTGAAATCTTGGTGTGTTATTTAAACAAGTTTCTTTTACTATATATGAATTCAGCACCATGAAAAATCCACAGGGAATCTCTATTGTGCAAGGTTTACCCATCAATCTTGTGATTTCGATGAATTCTTGCCAAATTTTAGAGAAATTGAACAAGAAAAATCCATTTGAAAAACTTCCAAACAAATCACACTAAAAAGAACTTCATTATTATAGAAAATAATTATATATTTTATGTGTTTTGAAATTATATTGAATAATTAAAAAAAATATGGAAAAGTATAATATCAGGTTATAATATTTAGAGATGTGATAATAATGACAAGTCACTATATTATCTTGTAATATTGCAACAAATTTATTAAAAAATTAGTAATCTCTATAATAAAGTTAAATGAATTTTTATGAATAACAATTTTATTTTATTAAATTTATTAAAAAATCAATGAATGGTGTTATAAGATCAATTTAAGAGGATATCTACAAAATGGAGAGGGTCATGACATCAATACAAGGATCTCGATGGGGTTGAGGGGTAGGGTCGGGTGGTCAAAGTAGTAGTAGATTGTAATTAAAAGTACCACATATTGCTTTAGAAAATCTTGATTACAAATATGTATATTTTATGGTCTAAATGTAACAATGTTTTGCAATTATTTGGCAAGGCATGAAAATGGTTAAGTTTGGCATGCTTTTTAGAGATATGCATGTGTAGGTGATGGTGGAGTAAATGAATTATGGTAGGGGGATGAGGTTGAACCCCAACAAACATAAGAAAGGAGATACATTTAGGAAGGTTGGTGGTGTGGCTCAATGACCATTGGGCTATTTAACTTGCTTTGACATACATTTGTCTTTTGGATTTAAATATGAACACAAGAAAGTGGTGATTATTTGGTTTGAGACATTGCAATGTGGTAGAAATGTGTCAAAAGATATGGAAGCACCCCTTGGCTCAACAATCACAACTAAATGGAATTTATTCTATTAAAGTCACTTGAGACTTAGACATAGCCCCATATTCAATGAGAAACCCACTTAAGAAGGCAATTCAATCCATGAAGGGTGAACATGTCACGAGGCATAATTGAACACATATTGGGGAATAATAACACACTATACTCACATCCACTATCTCTACCGCCCACCTCCTCCTCCAATAATGGGGCCAGATAATCTTGCATCTATCACTTCTAACAACTAATTATGGTAACTGGTGTCTTGTTAGTGCTTTTTGTTTTTTTTTTCATGTAAGGCCTATAAGGCTAAGGGTCTCCCAGTTGGGCATTTTTCTTTTTGTCTGTACCATGGTAATAGAATTGATCAACAAACCTAGTCGGGGTGAGGCCACACTTATTTTGATGCCCGTGTACATACTTTTTGATTACTGAAAAATCGTTGACTTAAAAAATAAAATAACAGATAATGCAATAAGCAAGCCCCAATCGATGTTATGCACTTCTTTAAATGGGTTTAGTAGCCTTGGATGGCTCCAACAATCATAGTTGAATGTATCTGATGCTAACTAAGTTAACCAATAAAATGTGGCTTCGACAATGGTAACTAGATGTACACTCCATTTACTGCATTAAACAATCAAGTGAGGCTTTAATAATTATAACCAAACATACAAGTCGATCAAGTTAACCAACCTAATACACCTTTAATAATGATAACCAAAATGTACATGTTACTAATCAAGTGACCATTGTGTCATGCCTCTAACATGTACAATTCAAAATAAATGTTATTAATGGGGTTGACCTATATAACATACCTCCCACGTTTGTAGTCAAACATGCATGTTGATCGGGTTAATCTCCTAGATAATGCTAATTCAAAACACATGTTAATATCTAACCTAACATGTCACTAATAGTGGCAACAGAATGTGCATGTCAATGACTAAGCTAATTGACTTGATATGTTGTTCACTGAGATGATTAACACATAACTCACTAAGCTGACTAACTTGACAAAAAACTGGTTTTTTCATTGAACTGACATGCATTTAATAGGAACAACTAAATGTACATGATGTTAAACCCGTAAACCATCATGAAATCCCTTTAACACTAGTAACAAAGTGTGCAAGTTCTGGATTGGGAAAACCAAACTAATATACCTATGATAATCATAATTGACCATACATGTTTGTTGTGATCAACCCTTCAAGTTTTCCCTTACTTCTATACAAAATTAAGTGTGTCATGCAACTCTCAATGTAACTTTGATACATATGCAAATTAGGTTTGTATTTACTTGTTCGATTTGTGTTAAAGTGTTTCCTATTTAAAGGTCATAGGTTTGGATCCAAAGGAAATTAAGGTGTGTGCACCTTCATAGATTAAATAGTTGAAGCATTGAAGGAATGGCATCCCTTGTCTCACAAACAAAGGGGTCTCATATATCAACTTGGAAACTACCTACATTATAGCTTAATATTAAATACTATTATTATTTTTCTATAAATATGAATGCTTCTAATATTTAATATATTGTTAAGGAGATTACCCCTCGACTAATTAGTAAAGTATTTTATATTGGATGAGAGATTTCTAAGGATGAAATTTTGGCTACCTCGGGTTAAACTTGGTGTTTGTATTATGTCAATGCAAAATTAGATTTCACACCTCTCCAGTAATCAATCAAAATTATTTACACAAACCAATCAAAGGAATTCAATATATGGTTAAAATAGTGGTTGGGAGGAGTTCATTGTCGGATCTATCCAATGGTTTCCAAACTATAGAAACAATGGCATGTGTTTGATTTATAGGCTAACATTTGAAAGATTTCTACAAGGAGAGTTGTCAGTGGGAGTCCTTCTTAGGGGAAGACCCTACACCTCTTCATTTATTTCTTAAAGTATGCTTCAAATAAGTAATTATAGATATATGATACATATAATATGCAAACCACTCATAACACAACAATATTGAACATTTGCATGAGAACTAACTTAATTTATTTTCAATATATTTTTTCTTTAAGAAAGACAAGATATGCTACCATGATGCAATACAATGATTCACCAACAATGGGCACCAAAAAAATGATTTGGACCACGGATATTATGTATGATGACAATCATACACTATAAACTATGATTATTAGCCAATTTGACACCCCTCATTTATGGTCACTCATTGAGCAAGCTCATGAAATTTGAGATCACTGGACATGGTTAACATGCTTTGGTTAACACAATCTAGTATGATGTGAGGGTCTTGCCTACAATTCAAGCTTCCCAACACCCTTTATAGCAACATTTCTTCACGAAAGGCATTTGACATTGATTCGTATTTTTTCCTTTGTATATGAGAAAGCAACTAAATGTTACTTCTCCCTTATCCAAGATAGCGGTCTTGATTACAAATTGAACAATTTATCATGAAATTTCCTTTCTCTCTTCACGTGAACTTGCTCAATTAGCATCTAGATACCTTGTGAGATAAAACTCAATGTAGGTATTGTATTTGGTATTGTATCAATTATTCATTATTTATATCTTAATATTGTGTTAATGTCCTTCTAATGCATGGTCAGCCTTGAATTAAAATTTTGACACGGAGAATCCTAATTTTGCAATTTTGGCAACCAGAGGCATAGTGCAGGGACAACATGTATCCATCATGGTGGACAATGGGGCAGCCCAAAATTTTATTGATTCACAATTGGTTTAGTGTAGAGGCATTCAAATATTGATATATAGCCTGAACAACATGGGCAAGAGAGGATGTTGATGCTTCACCTTAGTTGTCTTCTTGAGTGATGGTTTGATCTATTGAGGATATGATTGATGGGACAAATGTCGAGGATATCGTTGATGGTTTGATATTGAAGTCAAAATCCTTCCTTAACGCTTTAGCCAAAGAGGTGTCTCCTCAAGTATCTCCAATGATATCCTATGAAGATTCATATCATATAACTTAGAATTATGGCCCACCATGATCAGTTAACAATTAATTGAAATAGCACTAGACCCCAATTTAAGGATTGGGTCGATCATATCGTCAGACTATGTTAGTGGGAAAGCTACATAAATGACTTGGAAACCCCTTGATATTCTACCTTGATGGCATTCATCTCCCAAATTTCTTGTTGGATACATAAATCCTAGAAAACATGACAAGGAAGATGAGATGGAGTTGGCAAGGACATTAGGCTGTCCTAGAACATCATAAAGTGTGTCCACGTGGATGAACATGGAATGGGAATTAATGTCATAAAGTAGACTAGAGTGTTAGAGAAATAGGGTGCATCAAAATATTTTTGGAGTGTCCCAAAGGGCAATATACAATTCTTGTCTCCTCTAAAACACAATACCCATTTATTGTGGTGATAGTAACCACAAGATTCTTAGAACTAGTTGTATAGTGTTTGGTCATGAAAGAATATGTGGCAAAGCAATCTAAAGATTTCAACTCACTAGCATAAAATATATCATGGGGTTGAATCAAAATTTCAAGGGACATGTCAAGGTTCTCTAGTAAAATGGGGTTAGCAGCCAAAGGATATCTTCCAAATAATTTAAGGAGAGTAGGGAATATTTAGAGGAAGCCAACTCAGGAAACCATAAGCAAGAAAACAGGGAAAGTATCATCAAAATCCCCATCCTTGAACGAAACGATGGTTTACACATGGCTCATGAGAGGATATGGGATGGAGGGTAGATTGGCATGATCAGAAAATAAAAGAAGGGTTTTATGTACTAAAGGAATATGGGATGGAGGTTATTTCTAAGTTTAGGGAGTGTTTTAGCTTGTTTGAAAAGGATGGAGGTGGATGTATCACAACAAAGGATCTTGGGATAGTAATGCATTCTTTAGGTTGAAACCCCAATGTCTATTGGAAGTGGTCCAAATGTTTTATATTCAATACTTTAGTCTTGAATATAATGAACAAGAAAAGAGTAGCTCTAATATGCCTATAAATGCAACATATTGAATACACCATTCCAAATTGATTTTACTAAGGAGAATCAAAGAAGTAAATGATTTTGGTCATCCATTACCTCCATACAAAGTAAACAACAACCAGACGCACTATATCCTTTACGACACAAATTGTTCCATGCCAACATGAAGCCAGAAAGATACATTTAATGATATCCTTAGGCAAAGTGAAAATATGAAGCCAATATACAAAGATGCTTTGAAGGACTACTCGAACTAGAGTAAACTTGCCTCTTAGGGAGAGCCACCAGTGCGCGCATGATAAAAGTTGATAGTGGATTTTCTATATAAGTCGACTCCAATCCTTAATTCAATAACAATTAGGTTGGAGCATAAATCTAAGATATTTAAAATCCACATCCAATGCAGTGCAGATAACACCAAAAATATGATAAATCTCTAGTACCAATGCATTATCTAGGTAAGAAGAAATCATATGACATTTAATATTATTCATAAGGAGTCTACATCCCGATCAAAAGAGGTCAATCTACAAATATTAACACATCATCGACAAAAATCAGAGTAACTATGAATTGTATAACTACACACCTGCAACCAAAATTACATTTACTCGATCTACCTCAACACCTACAAACAAAATTACCACCCTTGTGAATTTTTTGACTAATTCTTCCACAATCCAATCTTTTTTCCTCAACGTCTACTTCTCGCAAAAGTTGTCATAGATATTTTGAAGTAGGCATATTGTCTACTAATGAATATTTTGTAATATGCCTCCGCCATCCTTGTAGAAATAATGGTGTAGAGTTGCAACTAATGATGAAGTCTTAAAAAATCACAAGACACAAGCCTACTCTATTGTTCCGAAAAACTTAACTCACACTTTAGAACAAAAATTTCATACATGCAATAAGAAATAACACACATGCACACATAATTTTTCTTAGGGAAAGAAATATGCTAAAAACCCCAATGTCTGCTTGCATTAATATGTTGAATAGAAATGTATTACAATTTCTTTTCTCAACTGAGCACAACCTGCAAGTGAATAACCTATCTCTCTGCTCACTCAGAAGCTTTGACGTAGACTTAGTAAATTTGTGCAATTCCCAAGGTTGATCATCTGACTACATGCAATGCCTATACACTCAAGACTAGTCTAAAATTGATGTTACACTACCTTGGAATTTCCACCACAGCTGTTGAACTCGAATTATCCATGCACTAGCTATTTTGGGTTGATTGATCAGTTAACTGGATGATCACTGAGATTGACTTAAGTCCCATTGCACAACTGGCCTTCCACTAGTTCCTCAAGCAGTTGGAACTAACTTAATTGAAAACAACTTGAGATAAATGGCTTTGATTGCTACAAATTAGCAATAATACATGCTAAATTGAAATCTAACTCCTCCAACTTGAATTTACTAAGTAAACAGGGTGAAACAAGCCATGTCACGCAAGTTAACTGCATCTAAGTTGTTTGTTGATGTGGAAATTCAAATTTTCTCAATTTAATCAAGGAAAAATCAATTTGAGAATTGATTGCTGCATTTTTCAAGAGTCGCTCTCTACAAGAAATGGATTATCAACCACTGCTATGCTGCACCTATGGAATTAAAACTTCCCTCTTGAACAAGCTTTTGTCAAAATGTCAACATCTTACTCCTCTGTCAGAATGGACTATAGCAACATCATTTGCCTCTAGACACAGTCCCGTAAATGGTGATACTGGATATCTATATGCTTAGATCGATAGTGAAATAGAAGATTCCTAGAGATATTGATGCAACTCTGATTATCACAATCGGATCCACCATCTCAACAAATAGTCCAACAAGTATCTTTCTCATGCATATCGCCTCATGTGTGGCTTGACTTGTAGC
>APFE030815927.1:30537-46507 GCA_000404065.3 Pinus taeda
ATAATGTTTATGGAACCTTTTATCGATAGTGAATGAGTATTGTCAAAAAAAATTTAATGTATTTCTTGAGATGGATTCTCTAGAATTAAGAGAGTATATAACTCATAATTTAATGAGGTAATATTTTTATAGATTTTTAAGGTTACTAAGTTGTTCTTGAGAGTAATTTAATTATAGGTTTTGATTTCCTAAATATTTCAGAAGACAAAGATGATGTTGCTTATAAGAAATAGAGATATCATATATGTAACAAGGAGCCACTACCGTGGCGGTAGTCCCTGCCGGGCTCTGCACGTAATTTCTAGCAACAAGTCATATTTATAAATAACAAAGGAATTGGAAATGGAAACAGTGGAAAGACATAATGAAAAAATGCACCATAACTTTAAGAATATTTCTGAAAGTTAACATTATTGTTGATTGCATTTGTGAAATAAAATAATAATAGATTGTCTATTGAAATCTATATTTTACTAGTTAAACATGTTGCCCAATGTTGTATATTGCCTTTATAACATCACTTGGATTGTCATGAGTTATGAGCATTGAAAAATAAGCGATAGAACAACAGGAATTTGAGAAACTTCGAGAAAAGATGTGATTGCTTTTAATTTTTGACGATTGACCAAACAGAACAATATAGGAATTGTTCGTATGCTTTAATTTGCAAATTACAAAGGAAACAAAATAACAAAAACTTGATGAGTGCATACCTTAACATTAACAGAGAGTTAATTGGTCCAAAGTTAGAATGCTAGGGTTAACAATGTGCAATTTCCAACATTCATATTCATTATTAATAAGTGAATTTTAACAATAAATCCACTTCTTCACTTCTTGAGAATGTATTGGTTCATCACTTCTTTACCTATATATTCATATTCATTATTAATAAGTGATTTTTAACAACAAATTCACTTCTTCACTTCTTGAGAATGTATTGGTTGATCACTTCTTTACCTATATGATTTGATTAAGTGAATGAGGATTGAATTTGCATACTTTCAAGACAGAACGAGATTGCATAAACAATAAAATAACATTATATTCGAACCAAACACTCCAAAGATTGCACAAACATTATGTTGAAGGGAGAATACAATACATTAAAGGAAAAGGAAAAACTATACACTACAAAAGGTCTTATCTATCAAATACATGCGAAGGCTATATTTAAAAGTATGTTGGAAGGATCTACGAGCAATGTGATGAATAATATATCAAAATGTGCGTTGAATATACATGTGTTGAAAGGGTAATAAAAACAATACATTAAAGAGACTTTGCATTGAGTCGAAAACCATACACAGGAAATGAATAAAAGGTTTGATAAATGATGCAAAGTTTTATATTTTGTGCGTTGAATATACATGTGTTGAAAGGGTAATAAAAACAATACATTAAAGAGACATTGCATTGAGTCGAAAACCATACACATGAAACGAATAAAAGTTTTGATAAATGATGCAAAGTTTTATATTATTTACTGCCAAAAGAAATATAGTAAATACATTGAGGGAGAATATGTCACATAGTGAGTTGAGGAAGAATATATTACATTTCAATACGTTGGAGAATAATGTAATATATTACATTAAAATGTGTTGAAGAGATATCGAAATGTGTTGAATACATTCGTTGAAGAACATTGTTGTGCATTGAAAGGATGATACAAGCAATGCATTATGTTGAGATGATATATTAATACTGGTGCAATATATTAAAGGAGTGAATATATAAAATAGCAGCGCGTTGAACAAAAATTTACAAAATGTGTTGAAAGGATCAGTAATTACATCAAAATAAAGTGCGTTGAAAACAATGGAAAGGCAACATTAAAACCCATTTAAGAGTAGGATTGCGAATCCATCAAAGGTTGTGTTGAAAACTATCCAAGCTGGGCATTGGATAGAATATGTAACAAGCAGTGCGTTGAAAGATAAATACGTTGACAATATGTTGGAAGCAAATATAAAGGTGCATTGAATAGGATATGTATTAAAATAACCTATTAAAGGCATGTGATAGAACTTGTTAAAAGTTGCTATAGTATTTGCTGCCAAATTGAATTGATAATTAAGTATGCTGAAGAGATATTGCAGTGCGTTGGAGAAATATAGCAAATGCGTTGGGAGGAGAAATATTGAAATGCATTCCAAGGTAATAAATTAAAGTAGCACATTGAAAGATAATAAATTAAATCAGTTCATTGAAAGGAGTTAAACATAGTGCGTTACAAAGGATAATACATGCTTGCAAAGGAAATGCATTGGGGATAATACCTTTGTACTGAAAGGAGTTAGAAATAACCAGAATAACCCGAAGTAAAGAGTATTTACGCAAAACCTCTAATTGTACGGACCTGGAAGAGAATTTCTCAGTCTCTCCTCGTATTTTGCTCTTTTTCCTGTCAAATAACATAATCAGTGAAATTTGCGTACATTTCAGGTATGCAAAAAACAGAAAGAGCACTGGAGCCTCATTTTACTCTTGTCGAACTTCTGTGATGAGATTTTGGAGCTTGTACTTGAATTTAGAGAATTTAATTCTCTTTTCCAGGTTATCAAAGGAGAATTTACCATCGGTAAAGCCATTTTATTACATAATATCTATATGAATTTTGACATAAGAAATATTGCATATGGAAAAAAAATGGAAGCAACAATTTAATACCAGAGAAAATTGATATTCTTCATTGAAGAGAAACTAGAAGAACTGCGGGCTCTCTCCGGAAAATACAGACATCGGGAATATCTTAAGGATGCGATCAGACCAACAATGTACAGTGATGAAGTAAATGCACTCAACGATTGGCTGTCAAATTTACAGTAAGCATCAGCCTTTGGCTCTTTCATATTCCTTTCCACACTAGGGAAAAATTTATGTAAAAAGTCATCCAGGGATGTAACGCCACCTGCAAATTATGGTCAACAATGTATGAATACACATTCAGCACTCACAGTATTCATGTTGATGCACGAACACAAAACTAGATGCATTATTCATATTATGATACTGCTATATTATGAAGGTAAAGATAAGATTCCATAGAACAGATCTTACAAGTATTCCATGCAAACTATTGTATACAGGGAAGACTAAAAGCCAGAATGAGTATCGACAGTATATATAGAACAGGTAAAGAAAAGACGCCAACTTTCAGTGTGCTGCATATATGAAAGTTATTTTATTTCATTATGTTCTTCTGAGTTCAGGGCTGTAGAAATAATGCGAGTTTAAAGAAATTATAATGCCAGTTTAATGCAGACCTGAAATTCCTATATCATAACCGAAGATGAGGCCTCGAGTGGCAGCTACAATGCATGAGAAGAAGACGAACACTGTTACCCTGCCTGGCTGAACCTCCCCTCGGCTATTGCCGCCTTTGATGAACATTCCACCTGCCATTATGCACTTGATTTGGAATGCGATTTGGGGTCAAGAAAGGCCTTGTTATTACCCAGTACCTCAGTTATGATTTGAATTACTATTTCAAATCCGTGGCAGCTTCCATATGCCAACAAATTACACAAAAGAAAACCAAAGGACAATGTCCATTGATATGGAATAACTCAACTAAATATAGCACAATGGGAATGTCGTCAGCGATATGGATAAAACCAAATCCTACCTTATCCAAAATGAATTCAAAAAATGCATGTTCAACTGAAATTAGCTCCCCACAACCGCGGGCTCTGATTCCGGAATACGTGAAACAGATGCTGCAGTTTATTCTTGAAGAGATAATATTCTTCCCTGAGTTGCTGTAGACATTGAAGGCACCTGCACCAAATCGATTTCGCTGAAATTGCTCAGCAGAACATCAAAAAACAAAAAATACAACGACGATGCATATAGTTGTTTCCAGAGCTGTGTCACTGACCCTTGCCGGTTATTGTCATTACAAAGTGCACGAAACCCTATGCATACATTTTTAACTTTGCGCCCCTACGTTGTCGATGTGAAAAATGTAAAACCACTTCAACTCTACGATGTGTACGTTTCTTACATTGTTCAATCATTGTAATATATAATTACAGAATAATGATAGATGGAATAACACACTTAGATATGAGTTTTTGTTAAATAGCGGTGGGACTATGGTCGGATTATTGCGAACCCTGAATATGCTATATCAACTAAATAATCAACACTTTCTAAATCAAAACTCTAGTAAGACTGATGCATTTAAATTTAGACTTAGATTGCATGTAAACTAAATTAAAACCCTAGTATGACTGATACATCTTAAATTTAGATTGCATTTAAACTAGCTTAAAACTGAGTAAGTGTAACTTGGAGGAATTATCTCTGACATATAATCATGAATACATTTATACCTGGAACTGCTTCCCTTGAACTGGTGCACATAGGCATCAATTCTCTTGTAATCAATTGCCTCATTATCGCTACAAGACATTAATATAATTCAAATTAATAAGGACAATTGTTTTTATTGGTAAATTCTCTAGAATTAAACTGTGAAAATTTACATGCTAAAAATATTTAAAATAGTTTTGCATAAACAGAAAATTTTGAGAAACATAAAAAAAAAATGAAATATAGTGCACAATTAACAAACATACAGTTCGTTTGCCAAGTTATGGAGCTGCTTCTCAAAATCTTCAAAGAAAAACGAAATAACTTCGGTTACAAATTCCGGGTCATTCTCGTCTTGCAGCTGCTGCAACTGTGTGAATTTCTCATCCAGAAATCCCTGCAACTCAAGTTCGATAATTCAACTACCCATTTACAGAATTCTCAACATAATCATATGTACTAAATCTGCTGAGCTCAATTACAATAAAATTTGACCCACAAATTGAACAGAAAAAACCAAAACCCTTACAAACAAAAATTAAATAAAAAAGTGATCACTACCTCTTGGAAAAGGGAATTTGTGAGTTGGATAAGCCGTTGCTTAAAGCGTATGACGTCCATTCCGAACCGCAACATCCACACCGGGAGCCCCGTCGCCACTGACTTGTAGTTTCCCACAGTAAAAAGCAAATAAACGATGGTTTTGGAATCCCAGAACACTGAACCAATGAGAAAGAAAGTCTGCGGATGCTTTGAATTCGAGTAGTTGTGGGGTTTATATAGAAAAATTCTAAAAGGAAGAGACATGGCTCAGATGTAACAAAATATAATTTTTTTTTTTTGTGTTTGAAAAAGATGGTCACTGCGCATGCGAGTTGGGAGATACCTTCACATTGTGGCGAGAACTTGCAGAGAATTGCGTTAGCGTCTGAGATCAGCGGCATGCGAAATGAGGAACTTAACACAAATACAGACGTGAAAATTGATATTCTTCATTGAAAGAGAAACTAGAAGAACCGCGGGCTCTCTCTCCGGAAAATACAGACATCGGGGATATATTAACACAAACGTTTGTTCATCACCTAGGCGTGTCGACACGTGCATTGCATGCATCCAACGCTCGATCAATGGGCAGGGTAGCAACGCCGCCTTTATTTAGTTAAGGTAATATATTTCTTGCATAAAACTTTGCATAAAAAAGCTTGTTAAAAACTCATTTACCAAACTTTGGATAAGTAAAGTGTTGTAGGTGTATTTTTCCCTCGATCCGCGCGAAGTTTCCAATAAGAGGTAAAAAAGAAAAATTTGGATAAATTGCATAGCACACTAAATTGATGTTTGAAAACTTTGGATAAAATTTGGGAAACATAAAAAATTTTGGTGATTAACTGATTGTCAGCGATCGATCGATCGCTAATAGTCCCAAGCAGGGACTAATAATTAATTTAATGAGGTAATTTTATTATAGACTTCTAAGCATACAAGTTGATGAGAATAATTTAAATGCAAATTCAGATTTCTTAAATATTTTATGTCAAGACATAAAGATGATTTATCTAAATAAAAAAAAAATAGTAATATGAAATTTTTTGGCTTTGTCTAACTGTTACAAGTTTTGGAGTTTTTTTTTATTATTATTGGGTAAAAAAAAAATGGTCAAACCTTCACATTTGTTCTTCAAATTGGGTTTTTGATTCCATATAATAATTTAGCTCTTTAAACTGCACTTTTCTTTTGCATATGTGAATTAAATGGGTTGAAAAGCCCTAGAGGCATTCCCATTTTTGGAGAGTTAACAACTCAGCTTGTGATTCCAACGAATTCTTATCAATTTTTAGACAATTTTAACCAAAAAATACTAGAAACCCTACAAAACATTTTAGATAGACCCGGGAAAAAACATCAACCATTTCACCAAGATTTGGAAAAAGGGGCTTTGAGTTGTATTGTCAGTTCTGTATGAGAATGGTTTTGGAGATAATTCCACTGCACTGTAATTTTTGTCAAGAAAACATAGAAGCCTTTCTTGAAGGGTGGGTAGTCATACTATACCAGTTGCTAAATGATGGGAGGCCATTCAACTAGTCATATCTATTGGCTCATTAGTTGAGGTACCATGTGGCTAGGGCTCAAAATCCACCAAAGAGTGAGCAAGAAAGTTTTTACATGTTCGCATACTTACTTGATGCAATCTATGCCCCACAACAGTTCCTTGACATGAGCTGGACATGTACACCATAAGAGACTAACGTCAACATCTATTCTAAGTTTCTAACAGACTGTAGCTATCAAGGAGTGATGACAAGGCTAACTAATGATTTTATCATCCTGTTGTACAATCTTATATTTGAGCTAAATCCACCTTGCATGTCCCGAGAAGTAATGGAGGTGATAGTAAACATTGCAGATTAGTATGCCTCACCAAGTGGAACCTTCATTAGATTGTTTGGCAGAGAGAATCCTCCGCATGTTCGACCAAAGTATGCCACTGACAAAATGATCATGCATGAAGTATCATATTACCTCACTACAGGGTTGTGACCAAGACTGCATAAGAAGAAGAAAGTGCCATGGACCGCTTTTCCTTTGTGGATTATATTATACGAGATTAATCACTTGAAAGATGTAGATGTCCAGGCTAAGGACATAGTGAAATTCAAGTTCAACATCAAGGATTTTAAGCTGTATGATCCACGTAGTATTTGCAAGGACCACTCTATGTGAATTTAATTTTTGTGGATCCACAAGACATGTCATTGGCTAGAGGAGGACCCTTGGAGGTACTACTACAATGCCTCTAGACTCAACGATCCAGTCAGTATAGAAAAATCTTGGAAGGATCCTCTACAAGCAACAACTCCAATAGCAATAACAAAAATAACAGAAGGTAATAATCTAGACTAAGTCAAGGGAAAGAGGAAGGTTGCTGAGAATCTAGACGGAGAGAAAAGTTGTAAAATAAAGGCATATCCTATCCTTGAGAAGGCATCTTTGGCAGTAGAAGCAAAGAGGGATTAGCGGAAGAAGAGATGAGAGCGAAGGAAGAGAAAAAATCAGAGGCTGCAAAAAGAAAAAATGAAGCCACGGGAGACGAAGAAGAAGTTGAAGGAATACTAAGAGTGGACGATGAGAGAAATAGAAGAGAAGTAGAAACAATAATAAGAATGCAGATAAGGTCCAATGACAGAGCAAACAACACTGATACAGGTTTGAGTTGGAACAACTAGTAGCTGAGGAAGAGGGTGAACAGATGTAGGATCATGATCTTGCTCAAAAAGTTGAGCAATTTATTGAAGTAACAAACATGGAGCTAAAACAAGATACTCAATGTCATTACACTAACCTGATGCCAAAAGAACCACTAGTCATCCTTTAGTCTCCACCACCTCTAGTGTCATAACCAGCCTCGAGTGATTAAGGAGATGCTTTTGTCCTTGATGATTATTTAGTCATGAATGTGTACAATATATCATTTGAGCAGTTACAAAAAAAAAAAAAATTACAGGTGTGGAGGAAGCAATTTCTAGATGATCGTGCATCACTTGCATTCATCAAGGAAATGCTGATAGTGTCGGACACCATGAAGCATCCAACTTCCAATTGCCAAGCTAGGATGGCCTATGCAAGCGAAACAAGCTCAAATGTTCAGTATCTGATGGGCGAGAATGAAAAACAAGAAAATAACATGCAGGCTGCCAAAAAAGAGGCAAAAAAAAAGTGAGCATCAATGAAGAATGTAGTTTCCACATTGGGGGAGATGACGGTAGTGATACTTGTTTAAGTGTCAACGCTTACTGATACCATGCAGAATATATATGACTATTTTTTCACCATGCATAAAAAGTTTATCCATGAGGATGGCATACAACAACAGAGAAAAGAGTTTGTTAAAATGCTCAAGAAAATGTATTCTTCCATCGCCCATGTACAAGAGTGTACAATAAGGTAGAAAGGGACTCTTCCTGACATGGAGAAGAAGATGAAAACACAGGCAGAGTTGGAGAAAGCGAAGGTCTGAATGTTGATCCAAAACAATGAGAATCTCACCTCATTCATCGGCATCATACATGCCTCATATGCGTGGTTGTAAAATAGTTTGGATGTCATGGTGAGAAAGCATAAAATCCCATCAATCATTTCCTCATTAATGCTAATCCCAAGAACCAAGTCCGACTAGAGATCGATGAGTACTCGGAGCAACTAAGATAAGAGGTCAACAGAGAGGACTTGTAGTTGAATGCACACAACATGTAGAAGTACATTGGTGGCCCTGTCAACGTTAATACCATGTTTCTCATGCTTCAGAAAAAATTGGATACAAGCTCCAAGACCATATATCCAGATGCCATGGAGGCTAGAGTCCCCTTACAGAAAGACGCGATCAAAGAGTTTGGGAACACCATCACACAATACCAAACTCGGCACCGACATGTGACCAAGAAGCATCAAGTGGAGGTTGGTGAGATGGACTTTCCCCAAATTTCAGAATCGTAGTGATGTGGCTTATTAGGTTTTATCTAGCCTATTTTGTCTTATATGGGTACATGTGGAAAATGTAATATTATTTGTAAATATGGTGTAAGTTAAATTCCAAGTGTCACTATTGGAATATGAAAAGTCATCATGTAATGTGTCATTAAGTGAAGAAGTTAAAGATTCATGAGGGAAGTCAAAGAGTCACAAAAGGGAATGTCAAGGGTCACCCCACCCTTTCTTACCAATACAACCTCATAACTCATAGAACAAGCTTTTAGTGAGCCCAACTTTTGGCTTGGCTTAGGCTTAGAGAGGGCTTGGGAGTATTGTGAAGAGCCTTAGCTTCTACATCGCATAGAGAGAGTATACTTCTTTGGAGGAGTAGATTTTCTTCACTGCAATGTTCCACTATTACAGTTGGTGGTTGTCAATGGTGTATGCATGTGTGGAAATTTCAATTATAATAATAAAATCAGATCCAACACGCTTTCATGAATATGTTGTTAATATAGTAGGAATATTCTTATTGTATTGGAGATGTATGTTATTTAAGTTATACATATTTTTATGAACTAATTTGTATGCATTTGTAAGAATCCTATTGAAAGCATGTTGTTGGATTAATTCATCACTTTAAATTGTGGACTATTCTGCATTTTAGCTTGTGATGTCATTTTGCTCATTGGTTCCTTTCAAGTTGTGCAGTATTATAGGCTTCTAAGGGGTGCACTTCCTTCTCCCCTCCATGTGTTAGAACATTCATGCATCACACTTGACTCTTCATAGGGTCATACACTTTCTCTCACCCAAAGTTATCATACTTTCCTTTGCCCACTACCGTAGTCAAGTCATTACACTAACACCCACTGTTGGGACTCCCACTCCAAATGGTGTCAAGTCTATTTGGGACTTCATATTCGGGACATCCCCCGAATGTTAGAGGGTCCAACACTGTCAACATAAGTCTTCGATAATAAGGAACCAATGTGTTAGGTTGAGCTATTGTGTTGCCTATGACCCATCATCATTGTTCTGAGGAGACTTTCCCTTATAACCTGATTGTAATTATCCACTCTACTTCATTACTATCTCCTCAAAATGGCAGACTTTAGGCTTTAAGCGTGATATGGTGCTATCCAAGACCCCTAAATCCCAAAAGGAGGTTGCAGCATGATTATTATAGTCCTAAAACTTCAAGACCATGCACAAAAAATGTTACCAAGTGTATGTATTGTGGATCCAAATCTTTGAGAAGAGGGAGAAACATTGGCATTAAACCCACATCCCTTAAAGTATTGCAACTAGAAGAATAAGAAACTAGAACTGTTACAAGAGAAAGTAGTGCTTCTGGGAAAGATATCGAACAATAAGATGATTCAATAGAAAGGGAACTTATTTCCTTCTGCACTAGACTAGGCAAGACTCCATGATGTTCCTATGGTGTGATGACATTTAAAACCTTTAACTAACAAGACCTATTTTAATAGAGGGCCCTCAATGCCAATACTTCCAAAATATGAATATCTTCAAGAAAGACATAATCAAATTGTATTAATGTTACAAGTTCATTAACAAACTCAGGTTCACTAGTGAAAAAATAAGATAAATCATTGGTGCCATTACTTGCTTGCACCAGCACTGTAAAAGTTAGAATACAAATACAAATGTATTGTGACCAAGTGTCTAGATGTGAAAAGGCTCTTGCAAAATGTAATATTATTACTAAAGAAAATATAAGGCCAATAGTCACCTTGTATTCATCTAATAGATGCTTCAAAATCTAGATATCAGTTACATAATTCATAGACAAATTAGGTATATGAATTACTTGTAGCCCTAGGTGTCTTGCCAGTTCTACTTCAGAATATACCTTTTGAAAGATTCATCAGCATAAGATTCAAAATCAAGGGTAGAACCTAGCTGATGTGCAACAACATCAATACCATTTTTAGTAGAACAAAATGACATCCCAAACCTTCTTCTTTACCACCCCATCCTTGAGACAAGGAAAAAAACCTCGTATTAAGAGAAGTATCTCTAATAAAGAATTTTCCCACTAGTTTCTTTACAAATGTAGCCAATATATGTAGACTAGTAATTACTACATTTTCATCTAAAGAAGCAAGCAAATTTCAATGATGTTGTGACATAAAAACAATATATAAGAAATGAAAAACAAAACATAAATAAGTATGCATCATTTGAAATCCCACAAGTTGGAAAATATATAAAATGAAGGAAATAGTATAACCAGATGTACAAAACAAATCATCACAATAAAATGTATGCATTACCATGAAAATTATACAAAACAATAAAGAAAAACTAAAAATTATAGGATTCATAACTAGAATGTTCTGATGGGTAAAGAAAATAAATTTATATACTTCTTGGGATGGGAATCCAAATAGTAGAAAAAATTACCCATATTGAAATTATAGAAGATAGAGAGAGAACAAATTTCACCCATAACTTATCATCATCTTATTACTTACTGTCGATTTTAATATATTTGTCAATTTCAAAAACCTTCAAATATTTGTAATGACTAACTAATTGGAAAAAGAGAGAGAAATAACTTTGTTTAGTAAAAACTTGAAAGTAATTAAAAAACACAATTCATATCTAATCTTAGACTAGGAAAGTTGATGTCTCGTGGATGTTAAAAGGAGAAGGTAATCAAAGAGAGAGAAAAAAGGGTATGTATAGTAGAAATTTGTTATGAGGGGGTTGTACTACAACTAATCATGCAACATCGCAAGAAAGACTAAAACAATATTCACTTCTTGCAAGAAAAGCTACATTCATGTAGTCATATTTAATAAAGAAGCATGCAATATTCCTCATGTACAAAGATATCCACCATTAAAAGTTTTAAGTGTCTATATTGTCGTCATGCTAGTAAGGAAAAATGAAACCATTCTAAACCAGGTCAGGCCTTTATATCTGGGGGATTAGGGACAACAAAAGTTTCTCAGTATTGTCTTGTAACATGATCCATATCTTCTTTCAATAAATTTTCCCAACTTAAAGCATGAGTATTCAGGTTCATGTTTGGGTACTACACAATATCCTATTGGATTCCATATATAGGTTTCTAAAAGCTATTTAGGAAACTGCTTGAGCAACAAAAATGTTACAGAGATTCTAACTAGCCTCTGTGCCAAACCATGCACAAAGAATTTTCTCATAACACTTGGCACTATCATTTTCTCTACTACAAAGGTCATACTTTTCTAGCAGACTTTGTTCCATAAACAAAATTGCAAATTTTGATCTTTGGATGGAAAGGGCTAGTTTTTTTTCCACTGACAGATATATGGAAGCATGAAGCATTGCATACACTTTTGATTGTGAGTTCTATATTCGGCTTCTTCAAGAATTCATAACAGTAAAACATTTTAATGTGAAATAGCCTCACCAAATATCACAAACAAATTTCCATCAGAGGTGCTACTCATGCTTCCTATAATTTCTTTGTGATTTCCTTCCACCTACTGATCTAACTATCTCTTGTACTTTTTTCTAGGGGATGGTTGGTTTACTTGGATACCTGAAGTTTTTTCTAGAAGATGGAACTAGAGGCTACAAAACTCTTGGTAACCTCATGCATGGTGGGATGGTGAAAATGTGTTTTCTTTATGAAAATCAGTGCAAGTTGGAATATCTTTCTTATAACCCCAAGATCTTTTCAAGTTGTTTCTACTTCTTGGTCTACAATTTCCATTATTGTATCATTTTCTTCTTTCTATAGAATATGCATTAAAATTACCATGTCAATGAAACCAAATTTATTTCCTTATTTTCTTGTTCCATGCAATATCCCAAGACAAAAAACTTAAAAATCTTCATAATTGACAAAAAGACAATCCCAACTAAAGAAAATTCAGAGTCTTTATCATCTGCCCAACTAAAGAAAATTAGAGTCATTATCCATAGCTTTCCTCCCTATGAGTAGCTCTAAAATAACAATGTCATATTTGTACACATCATACTTCTCATTAAGCTTATACATCGTTGCATATTCATGGCTAATATAACCAATAACACCCACAACATAGGTGGAGGTGTGGGTTTTTGCAGACGGGATACACTTGGCAATGCCAAAGTCTGACAAATGTGCGTTGAAATCGTCATTTAAGAGAATGTAGGAAGTTTGAGCATCTTTGTGAATAATATGTGTTTTACAGTCATGATCAAGATATGCTAGACCTTGTGCAACTCCTAAATAAATCCTTGAACATCTATTCCAGTTTATCTTAATCTTCTTTGAAGATCCTAAATACACAATGCATTGCTTGGATTCTCCAAGTTGACTAATAGCAAACATTTACTATATATGAAAGGCTAGTTAAAATATTTTGCTAATGCTTACATGACCATAATACATGTACATTTATGGATAGGCATTTCCATCCATTTCACTCACCATGTATGATGTCCCATAGAACATATGTATGATATGTTTGCCTTCACCTTAACTTGTTATTATATAATCAAAATTAATTATCAGAGAAGTAAACAATTATTCTGAGATAATGTATGTCTATTCAATAGTAAAATAAGAGAATATTTTCTTGTGGTTTTATTATTTATAGGATAAGAGATGGTAGAATTGAATCTTACCATAATTAGGTCTACCCCATGCAAGAAGTTTTCTTGATGAGTAACCAGTTAAAATATTTTTTTCACTTGGAGCACCTTGTATGCATTCCTGAGAGATGAAAAATTAGGAAGATTGATTCTCCAATATTCCAAATGAATTATTGTATATGATAAATCAACCTACTAGGTAAATAAACAATAATACATGATAAACTAATTGTTCTTACCTTATAAATTTCAGAACCAATATCGGCATCCACAATACTAAAAATGTAATGAACAAGATAAATATATGTATCTTGGTAAACAACTCATTACAAATTATTTTTTTGTTTATGTCCACCATTAAGGTTGATCCCTAGCTCCCCAATTTTAGTCTAGTCTCTAAATTCCATCATTTCTCAATCCTTTTGCACTGCACACGCCCGAATTGTATTAAAGTATTTCCATAGTCCATCAGAAATCGAAAGAGAATGTTTTATTCTATTGTCTCATTTTGTATCCATGATGTTTGTGCCACATAGTCCATTCCACCACCCATATTTACCTATATCAAAATCAATGAAAAGAAAAGTGAAAACAATTATTAGATGACAAGATCTAATCAAATTGATTGAATCATTAGTTTCAGAATAACCTGAAAAAATCAAGAGAAAATTCACTATGAATAAGAAAATACTCCATTGTTATATGATGTATATGAATATAGGTTGGATGATAGTTGACACTTTTGAAGAGTTATATAAATTGTGCACTAGACAATTTATGAAGCATCAAACTCAACAATAGAGATATTAGGTTGAAGAAACGTATTATAGAAAATAGAGAATGATAGTCCAAATCAATAGAGTTGTTTAGATTAAAAAAAAAATGAAATCAAAATAAAATAAAACTATATTAATGTTGAAAAACAACCAAAATAGCCTTACAAAGTGAATGGATAATTTTGTAGGAGAAAAAAATAACCCAACAATATAACTGCACCATGACAGGTCCTTTAGAAATCAGCCAAGACAATGGAGTCTCAAGAAGAGTAGCATCAAATGAGAAGAGAAATCATCACCCACCACTACAAATATGGAATAATTATGGGGGTAAGAATTCGGGGACCCCATTAACTGCCCAAAAAATCTAATTCCAAAAGATCCATCTGTGAGGAAAGAAACCTTGATACAAGATTATGTCCATGACCTCTATGCTAAGAACAAGGGCAAGTAGTAGTCCCTTTATGCCATACGTGGATAGCAGTCGAATGAAGTGGTTTCATGATATCTCATGTCGATGACTTCAATAATTTGTCATTTTCTATGATAGTGGCACCTTGTATCCAATCTCTTCATTCCTTTGATGTTTGAGATATCGAGTTGTCAACCAAGTAGGCCTTGAAGGTCCTTGTAGGGCACATTGTCTATTAGTAACTACAACTTGCATTATTAGGGGTAATAATTTGTGGTTTTTGTTTTAAAAACCAGGCCTCAAGGGATTTGATAGAGTCTCTATAAAAGAAATGGAATCTCCCTAGGATCTCATAGTAGATGGGGAAAATGAAAGATTAAGTGCTCTTTAGTTGCCACCCCCTAGAAGGAGGAGTGTCAACAAACCATGTCCTCTTAGGGAATCTAATGATACATATATTGACACGTAAATGGTGGGATCATGATATTAGTTGACGAGGGGAATATTTATTCCATGGGATTAGCTCCTTCATACGTAGTTGGAAAAACAATTGATTGTTAAGTTGCAAAAAATGCTTAGCATAAAATGCTAGCTTAGGTATAAGACATTGTGAGGGAGAAAACCAGGTGATTATAATGTACTGCCATTAGATATCCTCCTTGATTGATTCATTATTCCCCTCCTTGGGTGGGATAATTCAAGGCTATATATTAAGTAGGGAGTCAATATATGGAGATAATGGAAAAATGGAGAAAAAAAAGTGGCGTCAAAGTCTCAATATTTCCTTCAATCAAAATGACCCAAGGAGACTAAATATTTATAGGAATGGAGAGCTAGATATAGATATCCCTACAAACTCAAGGTAGAGTCTCAAAGGACCCAAAATATACCCTCTACACCAAGTCATTTTGTGGCTTGTTCCCTAGTATTAGAAAAAATTTAGTTTTTTTTATTTCCTCGTCGAAGCATTTTATGAAAATTGGTTCCAAGATTGAAGCCAAGTTACATAAGGCCATTCAATTCTTTTATATGAATGGAATTTCAACCAAATTTTATTTCTACTAATTCTGTATCCTCTACCCACTGTGGGAAGATGAAATAGGACACCTCTCATAGGAAGCTTGCCCATTCCAATGAGAAATGTGAAACATTTAGGAACAGGGAAAATTTTAAGAACCCCCCCTAAATTTATAAATATAATAAATGGGCGAATCTCCATGGTATATAGGAAAAATGGAAGGCGATTTTATCAATAATATAATATGTATATATAATTTTTTGCGAATCTCTCACGAGGCATGGCGAATATTTTACTCAATTATAAAATGTTGTAAGATCTTGGTAAGTCTTTCACTAAATAATAAAACTTTCTAAGGTCCTAGTGAATCTTAGC
>APFE030815927.1:76832-92771 GCA_000404065.3 Pinus taeda
TGAACCTACTCTGATACCACCTGTCACGCCCCCAATTCTTTTTTCCTTAAATTGGTCGGGTGCGGCACCGACTAAGTAACCAACATTTTCCATTATTGACTTACTTTACGAACTACGCCTTTAAAAATTCATATTAACCATGAATACTTCATAATGTGCGGAAACCATTCTAAACAACATGATAGAACAACAGCAATAACACGATTCATATGCAAGATAATATTTTTATTATATATAAAGATTTTGTACAATGGCCGGGAGTGTCGCTCCACCGGCGTTCATAACCAAGGTGGGCGCCCGCTCGTGCAAGAGCGCATGGCGGTCGCACCTCGCCTACCCAGCAATCCAACACAATACAATATAACCGAATCACAAATGTTGCCCGAACGGGCGGGCGCGCCCGTGCACACCTGTACAACCCACAACCAAATGCGGTTCACTCTACGGGCAGGTGCCTCACCGCGCCCTCCACCCACACCTCCAAACGCCAACCAATGTGCGTGTCAACCTGCCCGACTCAGCGAGCGCATTACCGAACTCCCTAACCTATGGTAGAAGACACTTCTCACTTCTTCGTTTTCAATGGAACGATGCGAAGTTCGTTGCTCCAAATGAGCGATCCATCCACGTGTTTATACGCTCCATGGTGTGGTGACCTCCTCCATGACCGACCCACAAAACGCTCATAAAACCAACGCGCCCAAACGATATGCGACACCCCTCCATAGGTCGGCCTGCCCTTCGTTTGTCTCGCCCAACTCACCATATAACTAGAGCACCAATCTGTCTGCACGATATAACATAACCGCGCCTCATCGTTGGAGCTCGTTGCACTTCATAGGTAATCGCATTTCGGTGAGGAAGAGCACGCCCAGTCGCCCGATGACTGTAGGGCATTACAAGTCGGATCTGGAAAAATGATGCTATAATTTTGTGACTCCAGAGGATTGTAACAGGAGCGTTCATGGCAATGGCGATGAAAATGACAACATTAATCACCAGTATATTACTTGTAGTGTGGCTGTGTGTGCATTTTCCCCTCTCTGGGGCTGATCGGTACACTAATACCATTTGGAGTGGTTATGAGAGTAGCGAATATTGAAACGGTAGCGCCTTCCAGAGTAATCTAAACCAGGTTTTGGAATCAATGGTGAGGAACATTTATCTCAATGGATTCAATGCTAGTGTTGTTGATGATGGGCAAAACAACAACAGTACGATTTACGGGCTTGTCCAGTGCTGGGGAGATTTAAATTCCTCCGATTGCCAACAGTGCGCATCTGTGGCCAAATCCAGGCTTGTTGATGGATGCCGCCACATTTCTGGATTCATTCAATTATACGGTTGCTTCTTACGTTACGACAATCATTACTTTTACGGAAATTATAGGGACAAGGGGCAGTCAAATACTTAGTGTATCTGAAGTGAGTGTTTCGGTTGATGCCTTGTAATTGTTTCCATAGGCCAGGAATGGGAAATTAACTTATCCTCTCATATAGAAAATCTGGATCTTATATTCAAGTACAGTATTCTGGAAGAGGATACAAGCTATTTTAAACCGGAGAATAAGCTTAACGAAGGGGGATTTGGATCTGTTTTTAAAGTGAGCACTTAGCATTTATTTACTTACAGATTTGGAGGCAGCAGATTGAGTAGTATTATTAATGAATATAAATAATTTTGAAATTCATTGATCAGCTGCAGGGGGTTCTCTCAGATGGCAGAGAAGTTGCTGTTAAACGAATGAAAATAGGTTCAAGGCAAGGAGATGTTAAATTTTTGAACGAAGCAAATCTTATCAGTCATGTTCAGCACAGGAATCTGGTGAAATTTCTTGCTTGCTTGGTTGTAGAAAGGCTAGTAGTTTACGAATACCTCTAGAACAGTAGTCTCGATGGGATTATATTCGATTTGTTTTTAACTCTTTAACTCTTTGTGAATGTAGTTTGATTTCTACCATCAACAAGAATGTTCATAGCTTCTTGATTGCTGTCTGTAAGAATATCTTGAGAATATCCTTAACAGTCAGGAGAGGGATCAATTGTTTGACCTTGACGTCAAATTCCCAAAAACATTTTAGAATGTGCCATTAAGAATGCCCGTAACTATGTTTTTACTGCCCATGATGCAATAATTGCATATATAACAAAACGCCATTTACTTGACTGGCGAGCGACGTGTGCAATCCTAATCGGAACTTGTTGGAAATTTTATATGCTAAATTCCAAAACAAAATCACTGAACAAAGAGTAATATTCTATTTTTTCCACAGGATCCTTAACACAGGGAAGCTTAAAATAGATTGTTGGAGAAGCTCAAAGTTTTTCACACACATAAAATTTATATTCATTAAGAAACTACCAGATACAAACTTCATCCTCTTAACAGAGGGATTCACCAAGTACTTAAAAAGGTTCCTCTGTCTCTTTTAGAAATTTTACACTACTGTGTGTAAAATTTCTTTTACATTTACTGCTTTAAATAAAAAAAAAATTACATGGATTCATTGTTGTAAAAGAAATTCCTTACATATGCTCTGCTGCGAATTTCATTTCATATGCCCAACAAAAAAACAAAAAAAAATTACAATACATTCGCACTGTTGTGCGTTAGACTTCGATTTTTCAACGAGCACACAAACAAGCTTCACGCTGCTGCATATTACATTAAGAAACAATCTGACTCTGCATACAAAATGTTACACTATTGTGTAATGGTTTTTACTCACATGCTGTTGTGTGGTTCACAATTTTTTTCAAAAAAAACAAAACATTACATGTGCACAAAACCAAAAAAAACATAACAAAATACGTTGACCTATGCCCATACTTCCGTAAAAATAAAAAATATTAAAATTTAAATTTATACCAAGATTTACTATCCGCAGTAAATTCTATTAATTACCTCACATGGGGAACTGGCGGTCAAAACAAAAACTTCACGCAAGGTTCATGGTGCAGGCCTGTATACAACTTAAGTTTCAATAAACGGTGGTCAACCTTCCTTCCAATTGAATGGTTCACAACAATATCGCACGGGCATTTTCTACCGGCCTTTACGCTCCGAGAAAAAAGTGGTTTTCAAAAAGTACATGGGCCACGTGTCGATCGGTGTACACTATCGCATCCCCTCCAAAGAATACCACCAACTTGTGAAAAGCGGTGCGATAAACTCATGGTGGTTTTGCTGAATTAAATGCGTTGCATGGCAAGTTGAAATTATATTTCAACACTCCCCTTTAATTTCAACTGCTGGGTTATCAGTCATACCCAGACATTTCCTCAAAAATTCAAAACTTTTTTGGTCCAATGGCTTGGTTACAATGTCTGCAACCTGCTCCTGTGTCCTGCAATGTTGTAAAACAATTTCTCCATTATTTACCAATTCCCTGATGTAGTGAAACTCTGTGTCAATGTGTTTCGTTCTCTTATGAAACATAGAATTATTGGATAATGCAGTAGCTGAGCTATTGTCACAAAAAATCACAGTTCCTTTTGCTTGCTCTTGGCATAAAATTCTTAACATCCTTCTCATCCAAACTGCTTGACATGCTGCTGCTGTAGCTGCCACATATTTTGCCTCTACTATAAACAATTCTACAATAGGCTGTTTTTTAGAAGCCCATGAAATGGCTCCTGAACCCATGTGAAAAACATAACCGAATGTTCTTTTCTGATCATCTACACTTCCAGCCCAATCACTATCAGTGTATCTAGTTAAATCTGAACATCCTGAAGTAGTATATAAAATTCCAAACCTTTTAGTACCTTTAACATACCTCAGCATTCTTTTTGCTCCCTGCCAATGTTCTTCTTTTGGCCTCTCCATGAATCTGGAAATTAAACTAACATCATGCATTATATTCGGCCTAGTTGCAGTCAAATACATAAGGCTGCCAACTATGCTCTTGTACAAACTAGGATCAAAATCCTTGCTCCTATCCTGTTTGCTGAGTTTTAATCCCATCACTGTGGGAGTGATTGCTGCCTTGTTGTCCTGCATATTAAATCTTTCCAACACTTCATTTGCATATTTCTTTTGTGAGATAAAAATCCCATTTTCACTTTGTTCTACTTGTATTCCTAAGAAATATCTCTGCAAACCCATGTCAGTCATCTCAAATTCCTCTTTCATGATTGCTTTGAAATTCTCAATAACATAATCATCATTTCCTGTGAAAATAACATCATCAACATATAACACAACAATTAGAATTTTACCATATTTTTATTTGATGTAGAGGGTGGGTTCTCCCTCACACTTTTCAAATCCATTTTCTTGTAGATAGGAATCTATCCTGTTGTACCATGCTCTTGGTGCTTGCTTCAGCCCATAAAGAGATTTCTTCAATCTGCACACTTTGTGCTCTTGGCCTTTATTTTCATAGCTTGGAGGTTGTTCAATGTAGACCTCTTTCATTAACACTCCATTTAGGAATGCTAAATTCATGTCCATTTGGTAAACTTTCCACTTGTTTTGTGTTTCTATGGACAACACTGCTCTCACGGTTTCCATTCTTGCAACCGGTGCAAAAGTTTCCTCATAATCTCTCCCATACTGCTACTTATATCCTTTGACAACAAGTCTTGCCTTGTGTCTTTCTATTTTGTCTTCAGCATTACTCTTGGTCTTGTAAACCCATTTGACTCCAATGACTTCCTTTCCTTTTGGTAGTTCAACTAAATCCCATGTCTTGTTTCTTTCTATAGCATTGATCTCCTCATCCATAGCTTCTATCCATTTCATATCCTTAATTGCATATTCGAAATGAATAGGGTCATCAACATGACAATATAGTGCAAACAATGAATTCATACCTTCATTTGTTTCCTTTTGTTCATAAATACCACTTAAATTTCTGGACTTCTTACCTCTTTCATTTGGTGTACAGGTGTTTGAAGATGCACTTGAATTTCCTCCTTGTGGTGTGCTTGGAGAAGCACTTTCATTTCTCCTCAAGGGTGTCTCTTGCTTTTCTTGTGTTGGCACTGTTGTTTGGGGATGTATTTCAGCCATATCTTCATCATATTCATCATGAGACAAACAGTTTTTAACATTCATTGTTTTCTCTATGCTTCCATCCCAAGCTTCCTCTTCAATGAACTAAACATCTCTGCTCACAAAACACTTCTTGGTGGATGGGTTATACAACCAATAAGCTTTGGGTTCCTCACTATATCCAATGAAAATACATTTCTCCCCTTTGCTGTCTAGCTTTTTCCTTAGCTGATCTAGAATGTGTGCATAAGCCACACATCCAAAAACTTTCATGTGGGTGACTCCTTGGTTTCTCGCACTCCATGCTTCTTCCGGCACTCTGTTCATGGCTACTTTTGTAGGGCATCTATTTAGAATGTACACTGCACAGTGTACAGCTTCAGCCCAATAACCATTTGGCAAATGTTTTTCCTTCAACATGCTCCTCGCCATATCCATGATTGTCCTATTCTTCCTTTTGGCAACACCATTTTGCTGCGGAGTGTACCTTGTTGAGCTAATTTATTTACTGAATTAACACAAATATTTCTATCAATCGAGGTTGGTAATAATTAGAGGCAAGTTCACTATACGTGAATATCAGATATAATCAAACTTTGAAAGATAAGTTTTTCAAAAACTAAAGAAATACATATTACAATTCCAATTCGATTTGTTTGAAAAGAAGAAAAGCTGAAATGGTTCTTAATTTAAGAAGTCCAATTCTTCTTCAATTACTACTTAATGAACAGAAATTGAAACTAATAAATTAAGATGGATAAGTCATTAATGAAAGAAGGCTCCTAACTTAAGAGACACTTGATATGTTTCATCATAATTCATTCACCTTAATGCCAAAAATACATAAGAAAACTACTTGCATGCAATCAAAGGAAACTAGTTACAGTTTACCAAATTAACAAAAGGAGTGCTCAACTTGAACATTTTGTTTTTCCAACTTAATAAAATGATGAATAAGCTAAGATCTAATGAAATCAATCACCATACATTAACCATAAATCAATCTGAAATAAAGCATGAAAACTAGTTCTACAATAACCAGATTACAGGAAATAAAACTAGTTTAAACAAGGAAGTGTACTTAGCTTGGAATGGGGGCCCTCCACCCTTGCTTTGAACACTTTAAAGATTGATATCAGAAGCTCAAATTCAGTCACACATCCATATTATTGAACAGAAAAATAGTAATAGAACAAGTCTTCAAATTAGCTCTCCAATCCAAAAGTGTCTCAGCATGAAATTATAAAAAGTCAATACAGAAGTCATCAAAGTCTTGGCTTTTAAATAGAATTCTTATGAAAAAAACTGATCTATAATCATTCCAACAAACACATATACTCATATCCATATATCTAAGTTGAATTCGTCAATCCCATCCCAAGAGATATGGTCATTCCCATAGAATCTCAAAACTACCATATTCCTATGGGATTTCTGAATGACTAGTCATGATTGACTAGCACTAAATGGGCCTAATAAAGCTAGTTCTATTCGAACTAAGCATAGATGGCTTAGTCCTAGTTCCCAAGCTGTCCATCCACACATCAAATTCATGCCCAAGTGTCCTACAACCATATCAACCATATAGCTATTACGAGAATTTCTGAATTTGTCAATTTTTGCACTTAAAATCAAATTTCCATAAAAACTTTAGAATTTGAAAAATTAAAATTAAATACCTGAATGGATATGAAATACATAAAAATGGGATGGATAAAGTGAAAAATGGATGGAAAATAGGTGGATTAGTAAGTTTCCTAGAGCAAAAACAAGACCAAAATCGAGGGCCAACATCTCCCCCTTGCTGATTATCAAGCATGTCCCCATGCTTGCTTATTCCTCTTTGATCTTCTTTTCCCTATAGTAGATGCGTTTCCTGTAGATGCTTCCTGTTGTGCTGCCCTGACCAAACAATCCAAACCTGAATCATGTCCTTCCTTGAACAAAGCTGCCTCTACCTTTTGCTTCTCATACTTAGCCTGCCACATATTGTTTTCTTTTAACCATTTAAATACCTGTTTAGAAAGTAGATCATTCTTCCGTTTTAGTCTCCCTATCTCTTCATTTAACATTTAGAACATCTACATGTGTTCCCAATGTACTTAGGAGGTCAGTTTTGAAGTTTTCCAATAAGCTTCCTATTTCCGCTCTTGTTATCCCTCCTGCTACTGACTTTGCTGCTTTTGAACTCCCTTCTCTCTTTCAAGTTTTTGATCTTCCTCTAGAATATTTTTGACATAGTTCAACAATTTCTTCGAATGGAAGGTTTGAAATATCTCCTTTACCCATCACATTCAGAATGTCAAGGTATTCATCTCTTACACCCTTGATAAAGATTGTTCGAATGGTTTCTTGATTTAGAGAGCGTTGTTTAGATTTTTGTAGATTATATGAAAATCTTTCCAAGTATTCTTCTAAACTTTCATCTTCTTGTTGTGTCATTCTAAAAACATCTTCCTTTGAGTCCCTAGATCTACAATAAGCTTGATATTTTTTAAGGAAGACTGATCTCATATCATCCTAAGAAGCTATTGTTTGCTTTCCTAAACCCATGAACCATTTTAAAGCTACTGCTTTTAATGTAGCAGGAAAAAGAGGAAGTTTGTGTATGTCATCAGTGTATCCATATGTTTGACATAGAATATCAAATTCAAACATGAAAGCATCAGGATCTTCCGTTGACATTCCATAAAAATTTGGCAATACAGAAGGTGGAATATTTTCCATTTTCACCTCTTCTACTAATATTGCACTTGTATCCACTATTGGAAAGGCAAAGGTAGTTTCTTGATCACCACCATCTTCTTGCCTTTTCTGATCATTTTCTGTCTTTTTATCATTTTCTCGTTTTGCCTCTTCCTCTCTTTGTCTTCTCCATTCTCTTTGTTGTCTCTCATATTCAATTTGTTGTTCAGGAGTAAGAATAACAGATCCATGTCCCTCTTCTACCATTGGTTTAGTTGTTTCAATTTTAATTGGAGATTCAGGTTGTTCAAAGACAGGTTGATTTATAGATGCAAAGACATATTGTTTTTCTTTAGTAGTTTCCTTTTGTTTTCCCGAAGTTGATAGTTGTTTTCATTTTGCTTCCCAAGCTAAAAATGTTTGCCTCTCAGTTAAATTTAACCTTTGTCCAGTTCTTTCTTTTTCTTCCAATTCCTCAATTGTTGGATTACCAGGAACAGGGGTTTTTTATGATCCTATCTCTACTTGTGGGGGGTTTTTAACAAATCTACCTTAAGGATCTCTATATCTAGGCATAAAGAAACATAACTAAAAGAGATGTAACTAATGTTTTTGTTTTTTTTTTTTTTTTTAAGTTTGAAATTTATCTTCCTATTGACTATGCCGATATTTGCCTCCCTCGCAAGGACGCCAAAATGTTGAGCTAATTTATCTACTGAAATTAAGACAAATATTTCTTATCAATCCAGGTTGGTAATACTTAGAGGAAAGTTCACTATATGTGAATATCAGATTTAATCAAACTTTGAAAGATAAGTTTTTCAAAAACTAAAGAAATACATATTACAATTCCAATTCAATTTGTTTGAAAAGAGGAAAAGCTGAAATGGTTCTTAACTTAAGAAGTCCAATTCTTCCTCAATTACTACTTAATGAATAGAAATTGAAACTAATAACTTAAGATGGATATACATTAATGAAAGAAGGCTCCTAACTTAAGAGACACTTGATATGTTCATCATAATTCATTCACCTTAATGCCAAAAATACATAAGAAAGCTACCTGCATGCAATCAAAGAAAACTAGTTACAATTCACCAAATTAATAGAAGGAGTGCTCAACTTGAACACTTTGTTTTTCCAACTTAATAAAATTATGAATAAGCTAAGATCTAATGAAATCAATCACCGTACATTAACCATAAATCAATCTGAAATAAAGCATGGAAACTAGTTCTACAATAACCAGATTACAGGAAATAAAACTAGTTTAAACAAGGAAGTGTACTTAGCTTGGAATGGGGGCCCTCCACCCTTGCTTTGCACACTTTAAAGATTGATATCAGAAGATCAAATTCAGTCAAACATCCATATTATTGAACAACAAAATATTAATAGAACAAGTCTTCAAATTAGCTCTCCAATCCAAAAGTGTCTCAGCATGAAATTATAAAAAGTCAATACATAAGCCATCAAAGTCTTGGCTTTTAAATAGAAGTCTTATGAAACAAACTGATCTATATAATTACAACAAACACATCTACTCATATCCATATATCTAAGTCGAATTCATCAATCTCATCCCAAGTGATATGGTCAATCCCATAGAATCTCAAAACTACCCTATTCCTATGGGATTTCTGAATGACTAGTCATGATTGACTATCACTAAATGGGCCTAATAAAGATTGTTCTGTTCAAACTAAGCATAGATAGCTTAGTCCTAGTTCCCAAGCTATCCATCCATGCATCAAATTCGTGCCCAAGTGTCCTGCAACCATATCAACCATATAGCTATTACGGGAATTTCTAAATCTGTCAATTTTTGCACTTAAAACCAAATTTTCATAAAAACTTTAGAATTTGAAAATTTAAATTAAATACCTGAATGGATATGAAATACATCAAAATGGTATGGATAAAGTGAAAAATGGATGGAAAATAGATGGATTAGAAAGTTTCGTAGAGAAAAAACAAGACCAAAATCGAGGGCCAACATACCTTGTGGTAAACTGTTTATGAATTCCATTTTCTCTACAAAAACGTAGAAATTATTTGGAGATATAATCACCTCCTCTATCAGTTCTTAGAACTTTGATATGCAGCCCGATTTGGTTTTCTACAAGTTCTTTGAAATTTTAAAAATTTTCAAACACTTCACTATTGTTCTTCATGAAATAAACCCAAGTTTTTCTAGTAAAATCCTCAATGAATGTTAGAAAATATTGGCTGCCTGCTAGTGATGGAGTTTGCATTGGTCCACATAAATCTGAGTGGACAATCTCTAGAGGTGCCTTTGCCCTTATGCTTTTCCTTGATTTAAAACTTTCTCTGTGTTGTTTCCCCAAGATACAACCTTCACAAAGGATGTCTGATTTCTCTATCAATGGTAATCCTCTTACCATTCCTTTTCTACTCAACAAGTTAAGACCTCCAAAGTTGAGATGTCCAAATCTCAAGTGCCATAACCAATTTTCATCCTTTGGTATGCTTTCGAAATCCTCTTGTGTCACTGCTGCTATTACTTCTTTATTTTTCAAATCTTCCTTTATTCTGAGAGGGAACATCCTATTCCTTGTCATCTTCACTTCAGTAATACATCTTTTGCTGGGTGCTCTATCCATGATGGTGCGTACATCATTCAAAAAGAAAACATTGTACCCCTTTTGAACAAGCTGACCAATACTCAAGAGGTTACATTTCATTCCAGGAACATAATAGACATCTGCTACGGTTTTCTTTTCACCTTTCTTTGTAAATATTTTAACTTCTCCTTTTCCTGTAACAGAAATTTTACTATCAGTCCCAAGTGTGACTTGTGATTTCACATTTTGATCTAATTTAGAAAACAAGGCTATGTTTCCTGTCATATGGTTGCTGCAACCAGAGTCTAGAAACCATATATCATCACTGTTTGTTTCAACCATGTTACAAGCTAAAAACACATTATCTTGGCTGATATTTTCTCTAGTGATATTTGCACCAGATCTATTATTCATATCATGCTACTTTTTCCTACATTCATTGGAATAATGCCCATATTTTTTACAATAATAACATTGGACATTGGATTTATCATATCTTTGTCCTTGAGCATGATGTTTTCCACTTTGTTGGCTGCTTCCTTGGCCTTGGTTCTGATTTGGATTGCTGCCTCTTGAACATTTGCTGGACTGTTTTTTCCACCTCTGTTTTGTCTTCTGCCTCTTCCTCTCTTGTTTCCTCTGCCTTGACCTCTTCCTTTTCCAAAGGACATTTGGGTCTTAAAGGCATGTTCTAGAGAGGATTTTTCATTTATACTCAATCTCTGCTCATGTGTTATCAGTGATGCATGTAGTTCATCAACTGAGAAGTTTGTGAGATCCTTTGTCTCTTTTATGGTGCTGACAATCACATCGAACTTTGAGGGTAGTACTCTCAATAGTTTCTCCACAATCCTCCTTTCTTCAAGAATCTCTCCATAAGATCTTATCTGTGTGACCAGACCAATCACATGTGTGAAGAATGATTCAATGGTATCTGACTCCTTCATGCATAGATTCTCAAAAATCTCTCCTCAGCAACTGTAGTTTTGTTGTCTTCACTTTCTCCATGCATTGATAGGTTGTCTTGAGAGTTTTCCATGCTTATTTGGATGTCTTGGCTGCTGCTATCCTTGGAAACACACTCTCATGCACTGCTTGATACAAAAATATGAGGGCTTTTGAATCCTTCTTCCTATTGCTCTTCAACAGATCTTTCTCTACCTGAGTTAATATATTAAACTCATTTTCATCTTCTGGTTCTTCAAACCCATATTCAAGAAATTCCCATAGATCTTGTGAGGCAAACAGGGCTCTCATGGTTATTGCCCAATAGTCATAGTTTTTCGCATTAAATTGTGGGAGCTAAGTATTAAACATACCCATGCTAGTGCTTGTGCTGGTGCTGGAGCCAACCATTCTTGCACTCTAAACTATGCTTCAAAATACAGACTGTGTATTTAAAAATCACTGACTGTCTCCAACAGCAACACAAAAAACTAATTTGAGAAATACCTGGATCCTTGCTTGAGTGTCTTCACTCTACTGGAGAAGTTGTTGCAGCAAAAAAAAAATCCTTCCTTCAACTTCTTTGACACCTTCAAAGAGCCTGGAAAAGCTCTGATACCATGCTGTAAATTTTATATGCTAAATTCCAAAACAAAATCATTGAATAGAGAGTAATACTATGTTTTTTCCACAAGATCTTTAACACAGGGAAGCTTAAAATAGATTGCTGGAGAAGCTCAGAGTTTTTCACACATATAAAACTTTATATTCATTAATAAACTACCTAATACAAACTTCATCCTCTTAACAGAGGGATTCACCAAGAACTTAAAAAGGTTACTCTGTCTCTTTTTGAAATTTTACACTACTGTGTGTAAAATTTCTTTTACATTTACTACTGTAAATAAAAAAAAATTTACATGGATTTACTGCTGTAAAAGAAATTCCTTACATATGCTCTGCTCCGAATTTCATTTCATATGCCAAACAACAAAAGAAAAAAAAAATTACAATACATTCGCACTGTTGTGCGTTACACTTCGATTTTTCAACGAACACACAAACAAGATTCACGTTGCTGCATATTATATTAAGAAACAATCTGCCTCTGCATACAAAATGTTACACTGTTGTGTAATGGTTTTTACTCACACGCTGTTGTGTGGTTCACACTTTTTTTCAAAAAATAACAAAACATTACATATGCACAAAACCAAAAAAAACATAAGAAAATACGTTGATCTATGCCCATACTTCCGTAAAAATAAAAAATATTAAAACATAAAATTCTACCAACATTTACTATCCACAATAAATTCTATTAATTACTTCATGTGGAGAACAGGTGGTCGAAACAAAAACTTCATGCAAGGTTCATGGTGCAGGCCTGTATGCAACTTTAGTCTCAATCAACGGTGGTCAACCTTCCTTCCAATCGAACGATTCACAACAATATCGCACGGGCCTTTTCTACCGGCGTTTACGCTCTGGGAAAAAAGTGGTTTTCAAAAAGTACATGAGCCACGTGTCGATCGATGTACACTATCGCATCCCCTCCGGAGAATACCACCAACTTGTCAAGAGCGGTGCGATAAACTCATCTCAGTTTTACTGAATTAAATGCGCTGCATGGCAAGTTGAAATTATATTTCAACAGAACTGCGCGCGGACTGGCATATCTTCATGAGGACTCTGAGATTAGGATCATTCATAGAGACATTAAAGCAAGCAATAATTTACTGGACAATAAAAACATAGCCAAAATAGTGGACTTTGGCTTAGTCAAACTCTTTGCAGAAGATGAGAGCCATGTGAGCACTAGAGTTACAGGAAATTTGTAAGAATTCCCTCTACTATTAAATCTCCCTTGATGACCCCAACTTCATTTAATAACTCACAATATATGGACTAGGTAATTTAGAGATGGTTAAAATGTACTAGGTAATTTAGAGAGAGTTAAAATATGGAAATTTTATTGGCATGACATTGTGCAAGGTTACATGGCCCTTGAGTATGCCTTACGCGGACAACTGACAAAGAAAGAAAATGTATTCAGTTAGGGATTTCTTTTACTTGAGATTATCAACGGAAGAAAGAATCATGTTGTGGGTGAATGAATGGAGTTTTTCATTGAAAGAGTATGGTTCATGTGGATCTCATAGTGATCATTGAAATTTTCTGAAATCTCCTTATCATTGTCATGCTCTACTAATTGAAGTTTAATACTATTTTTTTTTATAATCACCACCCAGGTATGGAGATTATATGACACAGAGAAAGCATTAGAAGTTATGGATCCCACATTGGAGGTCAGTTATTCATTGGAGGAAGGCATGAGGGTGATTAAAATAGGTCTTCTGTGTATTCAAACAACTGCAGCGTTGCGGCCTTCAATGTCCTGGGTGGTGTCGATGCTAACAAGTGGGGGAGAATACCTTCCGTTGCCAATTAGGCCTGCTTTCATAGATCTGGATTACGTGGCATGCCCTGACAATACATTAAGGACAACAACAACATCAAGCGGTAGAGCTACTTCTACGAGAGTCTTAGATATCCATTTTGCAGCTGTGCATTCATCATCAGACATGCTAGCACTGAGGTGAGAAGCAAGCCTAGCCTCTGGTATTATTTTTATGTCCGGCGATTCCTTATTGTTTGTCACTCCCTTACAAATACCATGTATTTAAATTTAACCAGTCAAATCAATGGGAACGATTAATGGTGTTGGAGTTTGTATGTTCTATTTTTCATGGCATGTGAATATTGATGAAATTTTTTATATTTTATAATTCACTCATGTTTTTTATGGGAGACATTTGATATTAGCATATTCAAAATATGCTTTAATTATGAATAAAGGAAAAATAGAGGACTAATTTGTGATTGGAAAAGAAAAATTAAAGGGATTAAAAGAAAATACTAAGGATAAAATATATTAAATTTTGAATAAGGGTAAATATCATTATCCAAAAGTACATTTTTTTGAAAGGTAGGTATGTTAGAATATTATTGGTAGATTTGTTAGAACATTATGTTCTTTGTAATAGTGAAGGATCTGAAAATCACTAAAAAATAATAATTTTTTTGGTTGTATAACAATTTATATGATTTTTTAATAAACTTTTTATTTGAGCATTCAAAATATGCTTCAATTATATATAGAAGAACAATTAATTAGTCAATAGAAAAAATTAAAGGAAAAGATTGACCTTGAAAAATTTTGTATAGGTACAAATGCCAACATCCAAAAGCAAAACTTTCTTTCAGAGACAGACTTACTAAAACATTATTCTCCCTTTTAATAATTAAAGATTTGGAAATCATTAAATTGTTGTTGTAATTGCCAAATCTTCCTTTTCCATTATGACAAAATAAGAAACATTATTCTCCTTTTAATAATGAAAGATTTGGAAATCATTAAATTGTTGTTGTAATTGTCAATTCTTCCTTTTCCAATATCACAAAATAAGAAAAACACAATTTGAGGATGTTATTACTATGTTCATTACTATCAATATAAGATAGGGGATCCACAAATTTTTTTCTCGAAGGAAAAAATTGTAATTTTATTAATGAAAATAAAATTACATGATGTCGCTACTTACAAAAAGTCCATCATCTAGTGAGAGACTGATGATCAAAAGTTGATAAATAGCCAATCAAAATATGAGGAGAAAATTTAGACTCTTCTCCATTTCTTCTTTTCAACCTTCCACCATTCTCCTTGAGATGGTGTAGATGAGGTGATAGATAGATGATTTTCTTCTATTCTTGTCATTTCCTTGTCTTAATTTGACTTACCGGAAGCATGTTGACATTTTATTCCTCCATTGTCCTTTTCTTTATATATCACGATTACTTGATTTGTGGGGCCTTGTAATTCTGTTGGTGAGTGTGTCTTTGCAGCTTGTGATTGTGTTGGTAAGTGTATCTTTCCAACCTTGTAATTATGTTGGGGGAGGGGGGATTAAAAAATATTTGGAGAAAGATTTTATATATTAATTCAATATCAAATTTCTACTATTTTGTTGAGCACATAAATGGTGTATAGGGAATTTTAAAAAAAGGTTGCGTGAAGAAATTGTCTGCAGGGGAGTCCATTAAAGAGAAGGATCTATTTCTTCCTATGTACCTCTCCACTATTCACAATGTATATTTCAAATTTTTAATCAATTCCCTCAAATATCATATCGAAACCAATGCGAAAACCTTCATTATTGATGTATTATCTCAGTCTTTAATAAGATTGTTTAGAACAACTCATAGATGTCCTCATTTACAAATGCTTGCAATGCTTTCAAGCGATGAAGGTTTCCCTTTTCGTGTTATGGTATGCATATATTCTTCTTTCTTTAATTTCATTTCTCTTATTTAAAATTTGATGAGTTGATTGTTTTGTTTATTTAGGACAAGGTATCTAATCCCTATGTTCTAGAATTTGTTTTTAGTCTTTAATAACTAATGCTTTATTCTTCATTGACCTTAAGTGAATCCTTAGATGCATCAAAAATATTTTTAATTAGCATATTTCACAACACCATGATTGAATGTAGGGCCTTTTCATGAGGTTTAGTGAGTTTTATCACCAAAAAATGATCACTTAGTTATTTCTAATTAGGTGGATAGAAATATACCATGTAGGATTAATTTTACCATAGTAAAATCACTTTCACCCTAGAAAATAATTTAGTAAACCACATCTATTAAATTATTTTTTATTTAAATA
>APFE030815927.1:93166-112943 GCA_000404065.3 Pinus taeda
ATATGTTTTCTCTCTCCAATTAATATAATAAAGCCTTCCAAGTGGTTAGATCTTGATTTGGTCTATATTATTTGACTATTCTCCATTTTTTATATTAACACAATACTTTCTTATAAATATGAGGGTTTTATATTCATGCTTCGCCAAGATCATTATCATCCCTTTGCTTTTGAGCGCCTATTTGACTTCTCCACATTTTGTCTATGTTTTTCACATATTGAGAGAGAAGATCTCCTTAACAAGTCGTTTTTAATAAATAATCTATTCAATTAAAGCCTTCCCATTTGGGTTATTACATTCAATATTTTTACTGTTGTTTGCTATTCTTGATCACCTATATTTTTGCTACAGGTTTTTCCATTTTTATTGTAGATGTGAATTGTAGGCAACCATCAAATTTTTGTTAACATCACTTGTCACATAGTGACTTAAGTGAAGTGTTTTTGGTACACCTTCCAAGGAATTTCACACTAATAGTGAGAAATCCTTGGCTTTGAGAAAAATGAAAGGAATGTTGAAATGTGTGAACGAACCAATAAAAACATATTTATTTCCCTATATTAAATTATTTCATTTAATTAAAAAGGTAAATAGTTGGATAAATTATGTTATTAAATTTTGGGAGAAACCCAAATCATCTAAGTTATATGTGCATAGTGTAGAGGAATATTTTATTGTACTTCCTCCCCACTCCCACACCTCTACACTCTGCGAATTTCATTCTGTGGCATAACCATTCCATTACTAAAAGAATGTGAGCACAATTACAGAAGCAAATATCACAAAAGACATAATCAATGCAGAAAAAAACATATAAGAAAAAAAGACAAAAGGTAGTTAGGTCTAATTTTAGCTAAGTGCATATCAGATTTCTTTTTGTTTTCTAGAATTAATTTCAATTCAGTGCTCATTAATAGGAAAAAAAATCGATTCTATACCATTATTAATAGAAGATATCAGTAACAACATAACACAAATCATTTTCTGTGGCATTGTGCTAGTTATATATCAAACCTTTTTGGAAAAATAAAATAAGACACAACGAGTACTCTGTGGATAATTGACAGATAAGAGGGAAAAATGACAATAACATTGTTTGTGCCAACATTGTTTATCAAATGTCATGAGGAAGAAATTATTGCAAATGTTGATGTTTCCATTAGAAATTTTGAAATAATTCCAAATAAAAAATATGATAGTGGTGATTGTGGAAAAACTATTTCACTAAATAGCTCTAGCATTTTAGAAACATTTATCTTGTTTTCAGATAATACTGATTTTTCCCAAATATAATGATTTCAAATTTTTCCAGTAGTTAAGATACATTTCTAGTCAACACAATTGATGCCATTACAATTTTAGAAACACAGAGAGGGATCCTATATGTACTATAAATCAAAGATGGGAATGTCAATTAGGACATGGAAATAGTAAGCTTATATTTATTTAAATGTTTCAATGATAGAAAGTTATTATCAATCTCTTTTATTATTTACATGTATTGTCTTACAAATACTACATATGTTATAGGTTCAAGTACACTAAAAAAATCTTCTAATATATATTTCAATCCAAATACGATTGCAAGAAAACATTTTCCTCCTCATCTTGCTAAAAATATAGTGTGGAAGAAAAAAATGGATCATCAATGAATCATTGCTTCCACAACTCCTTTTCATACCAATATCAAATAAAATGAGCCCACGTTGGCATAACCCTATATACACAAAAACCCTATTTGAAGGCTTTAAATATCAAAGTAGGAAAATTGAATCCTGGTATTCACAATTCCTTAATACTATGTGTATTTTTATCTCAAATTTTTTAATTAAATACTTATTATGTAATATAAAATGAAGTTCCTCTTTAATATGTACAAGGAAGAAGTCTTATGAAAGGAAACATGTATGTGGAGCAAGCAAGATAAGTTTTCTCTCGAAATGTTACGTAACTCTGCCTACGCTCTCCCTCTGCATACTTGTTTCACATATCTCCTTCCTAGACAATACTACATATTAATTAATTAATTAGTGGTTTTGACTTATTAGTGTGTGTGAGGAGGAAGCTTTGTTTGGGAGAATAGATGTATGGAGCAAGGAAAATAAATTTCTTCCAAAAATATTTTGTATCTTTGTACATATTTTTGCATACTACATATTAATCAAATAATTAGTGCTTTAGGATTATAACATTTGGGGATGAAATGTTCGTGTTACATGAATATCGGGTGCAAAATAAGGGCCATTGATTAACTGGTCCCAATACTCTGTCAACACAGGTTCGTTTTATTTGACCTTCTTGAATATTAAGATCATATGGGATTTCACATTTTCCAATTAAATACTTATATTAAATGGAGTGTATTTTTAATGCATATGAGGAAGTAGTGTTGTATGGGAGAATGGGTGTATGAAACAGTCAACATAAACTTTCATTCAAAATGTTTGTGACTCAACATACATTCTATGTCTGCACACTTCAACTACAAATACCATTTCCCCATAACACTACATATTAATCAACTAATTAGCGGTTTTTGGTTATCAATGCATGTGAGCAAGAAGTGTTATACGGGAAAACAGGTGTGTGGATTTAGGAACATAAACTTTATTTGGCAATGTTTCATACCACTACATACGTTCGCGCAAACTACATATTAATGAATTAATAATTAGTGGTTTAGCTTATTAAAATTTGTGGCATGAAAGGTTTCAATTATGTGTATATTGGGTGGAAAATAAGTGTTCTAACAATTTGTTTTAACATATTCTCATTAATATTAATATTATTATTATTATTACTTAGTATCTAAAACATATCATGAAATTTTGAAAGGTGATCTGATGATTCTAGGCACTATTGAATCTATCTGCAAGCTACATTTGTAAGTTGTTCAAAGTAAGATATCATGAATACAATATCATCTTTATTTACTATCTAATATATAGTTTGAAACTTTAAAAAGTAATGTGACAATTGTAACCACTATTTGTAGTTATGTTGTTCGTAGAGGCATTGGCTAGGTGTTTATCATGCACTTTTTAGCATAAACGTTGCTAGTGTATGTTCAATTTCATTTTGGGGGAGTTGGTGAAAAAATATTTATTCTACAAGTTATACTATGGTTATTTGGTGATTGCATAATGTGAGGGATTTTCTCTATAAGTTCATTTAAAACACAAGTACAAAACATTCAGCGTTTTTCCAGGTAAGCATCGTTTCCTTCCTTATATATGTGAGTTCTTATTGTGTTTATATAATATATGTTATAACCATGTAGAAATGAGGTCTCCAAACTCAAATTAGAACATATTTGAGTGTTAAAAAAATTTATACAATATATGCTACCATCATGTAGCAGTTAGGTCTACATTGTTTTTGTACTATGATATTAGAACCTTTCCTTTCTTATTTCTATATATTTGATCTAATTCACATCTTCAGATCAAGGAAGATGAAAAAAATAGAATAGATCTAGTTAAAGACAATACTAAATTTTTAGGAGGTGTGTCTCTATTCTATATACTTTCATTTGTTTATTAAATTATACAGGTCTCTATTTCTTTCCTAAAAATTTTATATACTCTAACTAAAAATGACATTTTTCCATTTTTCAGGAAATGTGTAACACTTAGAGATTTGGTCCTAGGAGAACAACTATAAGGAAATAGGCAATTTGAATATTTCTATAAAGCATTTGTGCATTTTTTACATTTGTTCAGTTTTCAAGTTAATATATGTAACAAGGAACTACAAATTAGGATTTGTTAAAACTAAAATAATAATTTACCGATATGCACATAAATTAGACTTTATATGGTAGCTATGAACATGATATTAGAATATACATTATAAATGGCTTTTGGTCTCTAGTTTTGTATTCATAAGCCAATTCTTACTTGGTATCAATTATAATGGCCATTTAAGCAATGATTTTAGTGCAATATTTGTGAACAAGAAAAAAAATATCAAATTCTGAACTAGTCTGAAATAAAGATAATGTTAATGATGTGATGATAGACATGGATGAAGAAATAGAGACGAAAATGAACACAATTACAAAATCAGATATCATAGGAGACACAGATAAAGGGGTAGAAAATAGGAAATAAACATATATAGAACGTTAGCTTTGTCTAAGTTTAGCTAACTATATATCAAATTTCTTTCTATTTTCTTTAATAAATTTCAACTCAATCCTCATGAATAAGAAAAAAAAAGATTGATTCTATGTCATTATTAATTGAAGATATCAATAACAACATAACATGAATCATTTTCCATGGCATTTTGTTAGTTACATATCAAACTTTTTTTGATAAAGAGAATAAGGTAAGGCTAATACTATGTATATATTTGAGAGATAAGAAGATAGAAATGAAAATAAAATTACTTGTGCCAACATTGGTTATCAGTTCACATGAGGAAGAAACTTATTCAAAATTTTCGTGTTTCTATTAGAAATATTAAAATAATTCCAAAGCACAAATATGAGAATGGTGACTATGAGAAAACTATTTCACTAAATAGCTCCAACATTGTAGACACATTTGTCTTGTTTTTGGAGAATATCGATTTTACCCAAATATGATGATTGCAAACATGTCCCATAGTCAAGACCTGTTTCGAGTTAGCAGAAATAGTGCCATTGTAATTTTAGCAATACAAATAGGCACGCATTATGTACAGAAATCAAAGATAGGGATGTCGATTAGGACATGGTAATAGTAAACATAGATTTATTTCAATGCTTAAATGATAGCAAGTTATTACCTACCTCGTATATAATCTACCTGTATTATTTTACAAATAATGAGTATGTGACAGGTTCAAGTACACAACAAACTTCTTCCAATATATATTTTAATCCAAATACAATTGCAAAAAAAGAAATTTGCTAAAAAATATAGTTAAAAAAAGGTAATGTTTTGTAAACTTCACAATAGATGTTCATATGTTCACCGAAATCAGAGAAGAAAATGAAAACTCTGAGAAAACCACTTTCTTTGGCAAGTGGACAATGGATGATAAAATATATCATGTTATAGTTGTGTGTGTGTGTGTGTAGAGAGAGGGAGATTTGATTACAAGTTTCTAACTCTCAGTTTTCTATATAGATTTTGCAACACTTGTAAGGATTACTGACAACAACTAGTGCATATAAGAATCCCATTGAGACTATAAGTATGAAATGCCACAATCGAATTACAACTACTAGAAATATGAATTAAATTATTGCTTATTGTACCATTTATCAGAAAAAATGGCACTTTGTTTATTTCCATTGATTAAATTGTATGATACAAGAAAATGAAAGGACTAAAACATATTGTCTTCTATGAGGCATGGAACTAGAGAAAGTATTTCCTAATCTACTAAAAGTTTTCTATCAGTGATACTACGCAGAAAAATCAGTTGTTTATGTAGATTTTCTTTTGGATCCATCGCATTCAAATTCTTTTTCCATCGACGTTTCAAACCAGTAATAGTGGTTCATCTTCAGGATGTGAAAGAATTGTTGAAATACTGGTCTTATTTCTCAAATATATAGAGATGCGTGAGATGCTTAGCCAATAGATTCTTTAATTATTTTTAATTGTCCTATTTAAATTTATTTGTGTTAATTGTTTCATGTTTTGATTTTGTATTAATAAAAAATCAAAACATGAAACAATTAACACAAATACATTTAAATAGGACAATTAAAAATAATTTAAAGAATCTGTCGGCTAAGCATCTCACGCATCTCTATATATTTGAGAAATAAGACTAGTCTTTCAATAATTCTTTCACATCCTGAAGATGAACCACTATTGCTAGTTCAAAACATCGATCAAAAAAGAATTTGAATGCGATGGATTTGGAGGAAAATCTACATAAACATGAGACTCGCAGAAACCTCAAAGACAAAATTGGTTGTTATTGATTTACCGTCCCATTTTGAGATCCATGGCACATTTACAATAAACCATCAAAACATGATTGTGCATATACAATTAAGGTTCTCTTTATTTTCATTGTCGAGAAATCTTGTGACAACATAATTCTCTTGAGCTTCATTTTCAACCATTCAACTAATGGTATTCTAGAGATGGTATATCAGTCAACTTCATGAACTTGTATTATTGTTGAGTTATCAAAATCAAGAAGAGTTGGAAAGTGTGGATCTCCCTGTTAACAGTAACTAGTAAAATTGAATTACCATTGAGTAGTCACAAGGGATGGTGGGGCGTCTGCACATCCGCACATCCACATCTTTGCAATTCTAATATTAACACTATCTTCTGCTTTCTACGTTTAAAAATTTACCATTGTTAGAGATATTTTCTAGTTTGTTACTTGGTTGGGATCTAATTTCATATTTTTGTTACCTGATATGTAGCTATTAACATTTTATAACGATGTATTTCAATAAATTTGTTTGTGTGATTTTTTATCTTTTGTATTATGCTATGTGACTAAAGTTATATATACGCTAATGCTCACAACATATAATGTGTATCTAGCTCATTGCCTATGTCATGTATGACTTTTTTCATTGTGATTCCTTAAAATGTTTTAGTGATTATCAAATTTTGAAATCCTATGATTAGTAAAAAAATATTAGAAAGTGTTTTTCCTTCACACATATTTTATGTTTGCATAGACTTTGCGATCACAAATTACTTATTAAATATAGTAAGAAGAAAAGTTAATGCTAAGATGTATCTCTTCCTAAAGGAAGGGATGAAATTCATCTATTTGCAATTTTTGGCATGTACCATTTCCTCAAGGAGATCAAAACAAGATCTATATCTTGTGAATTGTACAATTTGATTCGAAAATCAAAGAAAATACTCACACATAACATTTTCATTATTCTAATCATCCAATTTGGCATAATTTAGAAAATCTATTTTCCATGACCATGATCATAGTATAGGTGATGCAATAAGATTGGATTGTTCTATTATATGTTTCTAAAAAGTATTTGTTTTACTTTGTCTAGAGAATTGCAATAAATAGTCTTTAACACATACTGAATTTCAAAATTGGTTGAGCAAGTAACAAAAATTAGAAGTGATTTCATTATTAATCAATGATTGTTTTTGGAGGTTGGGTCTCTTATTTATTGTGTTGTGGGAATCGAGATCTAATTTATCCATTCATGTTTTACAAGAGCTCTTGTAATTCTGTTCTTATGGCATCCTATTATCTTCCAATCGTTCAAGCCTTTGTTGAAGTTACAATATGTTACTCGTTAGTGTTAAGATATATTGGCTAAGAATTAATATATCTTGGTTGATAATTAAGTTGTCTTGGTTGATTTTATATAACTCTTCCTACATACTGCTTCCATTACTTCCTCCATCCATTTGTCTCATTGTTTGTATTTCAATAAGAACGGTTTAAAACATAGTATTTTGAGTGACAGAGAATTCCTCCCCCACCCCCCCTCTTCCTTACTGGTTCAGCTAACCAGTTCTATAAACCTACAACAAAATATTTTAGTGTAACAGAAAATCAATATTTCCAAGAATATGGAAATAATTTTTCAAAATCCTAGAAAAACTTCGATTTAATGTAATTTTGGCTTAAAACAAAAATAATTTTGGAAGGATCTTCACTCGTAAAATATTTATGACAATGATGATACCAACAAGACTTAGAAAATTAAAAAAAAATATAAGAGAAATGATAATGAAAATTCTTATAACACTTGTTAGTTTCACAATAACCAAATAAAATTTCTTTCCAAGATCTTTGAGAAATGAGTCTGATGCTAAAATTCCTACAACAAGATTAAGGAAATTCATAAAGCAATAGAAATATGATAAATCAAACCTCGATAATCCTCATATTTTTTAGAACAACAGAAGAAAATGGTTTTGCCAGAGCTTTTAGAAATGAGGTTAGAGTCAACAATCCTACATATAGTGCATGATAGGCCATAACTCATTTAAATCATGAATTGAAATCAATTTTTTGAAAGTACATTCGACTTCTATCAATTTTGATGGTATTCATTTACAACTGATCCTCATCAATCTAGATAGTATTGTCTTTCACAATATGTCATGAGAAAAGATTGTTTTTAGATTGGTTACTATAAACCATATATGCTTTTTTTAATTCCCATTTGAAATAATCTAATTTTGAGGTTTGTGTTTCATGATTGTTGTATTTGGGATGATTTAGAAATTGATATCAACATACTATTTTATTAATATCTGATTTATTATTCTATTTTGATTTATGTCATGATATAGTGACACTTAAACATTGATTTTACTACATTGGTTTGTTGCTCATTTAGGGAAGTGTTATTTTCCATATTACTTTAAACCTTTATTCTCTCTGGGACATAGATATCAATCAATTTATACAAAAGCACATAGCAACGTTTTGTTACAAAATAAAAAAAACATAAGGCTTAATCTTATGATAACTAAAGCTCCTTTGCCAATAAATATAAATATCTTTTTCCTTTATTTGTAGAATCAATTTGTAATGAAGACATCATTCGAGTGCTTGATATAATTTTCTCTATCAGCTAATTTCTCTACTAGCTAATGTTTTATTACCAAAATAGAGTCAACGAATATTGACATTCACATTTCTCGAACATTAATTGCATTATTGATTCACATTTATGATATAGTTTTAAATGAAGTGTGTTTTTAATATGTGTGAAGAACAAGGGTTGTGTGGGAGAATAGGTATGCAAAGCAAGAAACATAAAAAAAAATTCACAATTTTCCGTAATTTCACATACATTCTCCCTCTGCACAATTCTTCCACACACTTCCCTTAGATAAAATACTAGATATTAATTAATTAATTAATGGTTTTGGCTTGTTAAAATTTGGGGGATGAAAAGTTTGGTTTACATGTATATTGGATGATGGTTCACATTAGGTTAAAAAAATAATTTTAAAACTATTCTTAGTTTTTATAATTCTTTAATTTTAATATAGATATTATATTTTTAGTGTGCATTGGGTGTATGGAGTAATTAATAGAAACCTTTCCACTATGCACATAAATACGCAAGATTTTAACGTACTTAGGAAGGTTGTCTGGGAGAAAGAGTGTGGGGGGGAGTTTGTGTCCCTTGTTTTGCACACAAATTCCTTGCACATAATTTGTTCTCCATTCCCCATACAACTTTTCTCGACACACCAAAGTATAGGTTATTATCCTCATAACTTAACTTGTATATGCATCTGGGTAGGAATTCATATTCATAAGAATATATCTCAATGGAAAGGAAGACCATTTGATCTTACTAATGGGGAGGTCAAAGACTTGTGTATGGAAATAGATTCCATCTAGATATGGGAATGGTCAACACGAGGCGAATTACAGAATCAATATATACCATTATGGGAAACCAAAATCTTGGTTTTGGCATGCTTATTGACTCCATATTATTGATTAATGTAAATATTTGAGCTTGTGAATGTTTGAAGATTCTAAGAAAGGATGCTTGTTGTATTATTCCACACAGTGAGAATTAAGTTATTGAACCATTAGAGTAAGTCCCACACACATATGAATGCATTAAATAAAGCTTAAATGAGAAGCATTGAGCATTAAAATGAGGATTTTGAGTTTTAAGAATTTCCCGAGAAAATAATTATTCAATTAATTAGTAGGTTTACCTTATTAATATGTGTGAGGAAAACATGTTCTGCAAGAAAATCGATTTGTGGAGCAAGGAATAGAAACTTTCTTCTAAAAAATCTTGTATCTTAGCATGCATTTACCCACAGTAAATATTAATCAACTAATTAGTAGTTTGGGATTATTAAAGTCTGAGGCATGAAAAGGCTCGGTTATGTGTATATCGTGTGTGAAATAAGGGTCGATGATAAATTGTTCCAACTACTATGTTGATGTGGGATCATTCTACTTGAGCTTCCAAAATACTATGTGTATTTGTGATTTCACATTTTTCAATTAAATATTTATACTAAAATAAGATTATTTTTAATGTGTATGAGGAAAAAGTGTTAGATAGGAAAATGAGTGTCTGAAGCAAGGAACAAAAAATTTCATTGGAAATGTTTTGTGCCCCCACACACATTCTTACAAACTACATATAAATGAGTTAGTGGTTTTGGCATAAACAAGGAATTATTCAAATACTTAATAGAATTTACTATAAAACATTGTGTAGTTCTCACAGATTCATTAGGCTCTGTAGAAAATTGAAACGATATGCATGGTAGGGATTTTTGCAAGAGATCCTTTATTCATCCTCATTCACACCTCCACACAATTTCTCCCTCTATGCACTTATGTTTATATGTTGTAAAATGTCAAATTTCATGGTATTTGACACATGCTTTCCTATTTTGTAGCAATATTTTAATGAAATTTCACATAAGCTCAATCAATGTAATGTGCTTCACACATATATCCTCTCCATACGGCTTTTATGCACACTGTAAATTGTCATTTTTCATATTATTTGATACACATTTCCTCATTTCACAACAGTTTTTTGGTGAAATGTAACATAAATCCAATCAACTTCCCATGTTGTGGACTACCTCATATTAAAAAATTAATTAAGGCTTAATGTTATGATTGGTAAAACAAATTTAGCAATTACTTTATATTTGCACATAGTTGCATGCCTTGATTCTTCCACCACACAATTAATAATTTCCTCCAATTATATAATTATGGCGAATTCCAGTTTTCGCTCTATGCTTATGTTGCATGTATATAACTCATAATAAGCATTAATTTTTCCCAACATAAAGAATGTTACAAGCTTTTGTGAATCTCATGTTTCAACTTATGCCAAAAAGTTTACATTATTGGGAACATATTGACAAAATATTACTAGCCTCACTCTTACCAAATTTATTGGCCAATAGCTAATTAGCAAAAGGATATTACAAAATTCAAAAAAAATCTTCACTACCAAAAACAAAAAAAAACATAGATCAATAAAACATTTAGGGTTAGTACACAACCAATAGTCATTAAATATTAGGGGTAGTTACTCAAAAATATTCTCCAGTCTTAAACGAGGTGACAATGTAGGCTAAGACAAAAAATGTACATGTTTCTTTATGTGAGTGAATATACCAAAAAAGCATTCTAGTTTTTCCTATAGATAGCCATGACCTCTTTGCAGATTTCCTAATATGTCATGCATATGTCATTGGTTGGATTGGAGATCAATAAATAAGATGTTTGTTTTCTAGTAATCATGTTTTTCTCTTGTTGTATCTGATCCTTGAAGGCAATTCTTGGCTGCGAAACTACACTGAGAAACCAACTCAACCAACTTCAGGTTTAAGCTGGCCTCAAACTAGAGGGCGCTCCCTCAAGTGTTACAAGGATTTAATATTGTTCATTATCACTGAACAACAACCTATGAGGCATAATGGATAGATCTAGGGTTTGTTGTAGAGGTGGTTTCTTATGAGTCACAGATCCCTAATTAACAAATAAAGCCTTCTCTTGCAGACGTCTAATCAAAGTGCTAATGTTCAACATGAGAGAATAACATAGCTTGAAAGGTTTTGATAGAGGAATATAAGAGAAGTTAGATAATTAAGTATTCTCCTTGAATACCTAATAATCTATCAAGAGAAAAAACATATAGAATAACCTCTATAGTGAACAAAAATACATCTAAGTATAGCATGAAATAAACAATCTAAGGATTTATGGGTGACTAATTAAACAAATTATTCAATCTTTATTCAGTGGACAGAATAACATTTCATTAGTGATGTGAGGGAGGTTTTCACTCAACCCATCCCTTCCCAATTTTCTACACTACCTTAAATATATGAATAGAAATAGTATGAGCTTATAGGAAAAGGCATACATGTACACAAGTTCTATCAACAAACTAAAGTCAAAAACCATTGAATTAAAAATATTTAATATTAGAATTTACAAAGATATGAGGGTATTTTTGGGCGCAAACTCCAACCCTTTTACATTACAAATGACACAATATATATATAGAAATTACAATCCTATACTATTACAATATTTTTGGAATAAAAGTCTAAACAATGTATTAAAAATTAAAACACTCTTTGGATAATTTGTAAGAAATTTGGAGCGGATTGAAAATTCTCTACCTCCAAATATGGAAATTGGTTCATTTATGTTGATATTTCTTCTTTAAACTTCGAAATCATTGACTTGTTGATATCCTTCCTATAGATTCGAATATGTTCCTTGAAAATTTGTTAACTATCTAGTAATCAAGGTCAACTCTGCCACTCATATCAACAAATTGTTATACATAACTTTTACCATCATTTGAAGCGTTGAATTTTTCTTTTAACAATGGAAGAAACTTCTTTCACCAAGTCAAGTTTATCCCTCCAACTCAATTTTGATACCATAACCGTGGAAAACTTCCTTTTCTCTGAATCATATATAATATGTTTTAAGATGAACATAAATTTAGTTAAAAGTCCACACTCAAGTTTGAGTCTGACAATTATTATAACATTAAGAGGAGTAGTTACACATGTCCTCTAATTGCAATGTCATCTTTTGCGCTGGAATTTTAATTGACCGATGTAACAAATATATTTAAATCATGACCTAATAATATTCGTTGAAGTTATTGGTCATTGGAAAGGACTACAGAGTTGGAAATCCACTAACACCATATTTCATCATGTGATAGAGAATTATCCTCTTGGATAAAAACTATAACACCCTCAACCCACATCTACTTAGGTAACCAGCCCATCGGGGTAAATATTCGACAAGTGGCCACTATAATGGGATTCAACCTCCTAAGTCAGCTTAAGGAAATGGGATTGGTATAAACACACCACAAAAACCTTTCACATTAGCAACATAACTCCCTGGAGCCATTCCATCCACTTAGGTAATCAACCCCTAAGACCAACTAAAGTTTTAGTGGATAAAACTCCTGGACACTCCCTTGATATAGACATGGATGCATTTTGGAGGATCCAAAAGCTCCCACAAAAAGGGAAATGGAGCTTCTTGGGAATTTTTCCCCAATGTTTTGCACAGAAATCTGGGATTTGTGCCACTTTTTGATGCCCAGAGCGTAGGTCATTTCCCAGAACTCAATGACACATTCAAAAATGAATTTACACAACAAAAAAATGATACATTTACAAAAACATTGGTAAGGACTAGACTGGATCCCTACTAGCGATGAAAGGTATTTCACCAAACATATCACAAATATGAAATATATGGGTCTTAACAACGAAGCCGAGTATAGGAGTCTCATACTTATTTAATATTCACTATGAGGAATGGTTTCCTAATCATATTAGAAACATTATCATCTATTAGGTCATAGGTTCATTGTTTATTCAATTAAAAGCAAAAAACATGATGAGAGACATACATGGTCACTGTCATAATACATATCCATAACTAACATAATAACAACAAAAATACCAAGGGAACAACAACCATATAATACACATATGAACCAGTATAATACTCATGACAAACAAGGAGAAATAATGTCATATTAATGAATGCAATGACCAACAAGGTTTGGCACTTCCAGAAACTGCTCGACCATAGATTGGTTGGACAAAATATTTCTTTCATCAAATCACCCCTGTACCATATTCCAAGGATGAATGTTGAACTTAAAAACCAAACTTAATAAGGGCTTCTGAGGCTACACCACCTCAAAATATTTCTTTCATCAAATCACCCCTGTACCATATTCCAAGGATGAATGTTGAACTTAAAAACCAAACTTAATAAGGGCTTCTGAGGCTACACCACCTCACCCTCATCAATAGAACCAGACTTTACCACAACTCATCCCGGATCACTAAGTCATAAAAGAAGCATGGTTTCCACCAAATTTCTCAATCTACACCATGAAAAATTTCTCTGTCCCATAGTACCTAGGCTTTACAGCAATCCACACTGGATCACTAGGCCCTGACTGAGACTCCACCCTCTATGCTTTATTGTATATCCCTCCATTCACCGGCAAGGATTAGTAGGGCTAGTCAAGGGAAAGCACCTCTCGGATTTACCATATATCCTACCATTAACCGGTTGAGGTTTCCTAGGACCACTAAAGCACACAATACTTGGATTTACCATAACCCACATTTTAGTTCAAGGGTCACTAGGCCAATGCGTTTATTGCAATCCATAAACCAGTTCAAGTATCACTAGGCCATGTTTTCTTTCTTTAAGAGATCCACCTCACTCAGCCTTGAATCCATCCGACAATCCAAATAAAAAAAAAAACATGATAACCCCATCATGCCATGGCTATCCCAAAATTCCAACACTAGGATGAAAACACTATCATGCTTGGAAAAACCCATGTCATGGCAGCAAAGAACCAAATGCAATACCATGCATGCCAAATCTAGCAATGAAATAAAACATGCAATTCAATACATGCAAAGAATATTGTTGTAGATTCTTGATCCTACTCTTCCTTGCTTGCTCCTCCATTACTCTTTCCTTCCTTTCCTTTCTTGATCCAATGCCAAAGTACTCCAAGAAAACTTTGTGTCCAAGAGTGAGACAGAGAGAGAGAGAGAGAATAATGAGAGAGCTCCAAAAGTGAGCTGACAAAAGGCTACAATGACAAATCTTGCCCAAGGATCTCGAGAAGCCTTTTTATCAATGAGGCCTCTATTTTCTTCAATTTCCATTATTTTCCTTCATTTTCCTTCTCAGATGAAACCCGTGACATTTCACCTTCCTTATCTCCTAATTTCCATTATTTCCATAAAGAAATGTGCCTAATTTCCATTGTTCTTTTCCAAATCCTTTTCTATTTCCTTTGCCATTTTTCTTAGGCATAATAAACTAATGAACACCCACACAAGGATTTCTTTCCCACCATTCACCTTGGAATAAGTTTCCTATCAATCATGGTTATTATTTTCTCCTCCATTAAATTTTACATGGAATTTTGACCACGGTTGTCACAGAACCTTCCCACTTAGGAAAACATTGTCCTCGACGTTCAATGATACCTATAACCATCAATACTACTAAAAGAAAAACATAATTCCCATGGAGATTTATAACACAACTTGTTGTAATATTTAGAATGACCACCATTGAAACATGACAAACATACCATTTAATGGAGCTTTATAACATCAGTCATTACGGTACTTATAATAACCACATATACATATGCACATTTTCTAAATAGGGTAATCTAGAGGCTAACACCTCCACCGTCAAAAGTAATTCCTGGATTCACTTCCTTCCCAAGATGTCCAGAATCCACTACCAAAGTCAAAGTTGTATCTCATGTCCATAACTACAATCCCACACCACTTGTCCTCTCAGTGAATAGTTATCAACTCATTGTTCCAGGGCACATTCCCAATGAGCATCTGGTTCCATTTGGAAATGCTAATGTCCAAAACAAATCCATCCTTGAACTTCTCTTGTCTACTACAGAATCCCTTGGGAAATACGGTCACCACTTTTGTGCAGTCACTCACCTTCCAAGTTCCCTGACATCTCCTACCCCGGGTGATCCATTACTTGGAAAGTCTTCCTCAAATCGAAAGTTCAAACAAATAAGGCATATACTTGCCTCAAAACCATTATACTAGTCATAGCATGCTCATGGAAATCAATGGACAATACTAGGTACTAGTGTCCCAAAATGGCCCTACTCCTGAAGTTCTTTACAAGCATATTGCTACTTGTTCCGAGTTATTTCATTGTTGCTGCTAATTCTTCTAGTCAATTAGAACCACCCAACATGGCATTTCCCATGCTTCCCTGTACCAAGCACATAACTACCATTCGATTTAAAATAAATTCACATCATACCTTATTGGTAGCTCATCAATAAGGTCACGACAAGTCAAACTAACATCTTTCAACAAATCATTATGTATAAACATACCACATTAGGTTAGTTCAGAACACAATCATCATAAATAAAAATCACAAATCACATGTAATCATCATAAACCAGAATCGCATATCACATATAACCTTTATAAATCATAATCATAGGTCATATGTATAATAAAATTGAAACATAATACTAATAATTATCCCACATCAGTCCTTACTTTTTCCTTTGTTCTTTCGTACACACACTAGATCGATTTCCACGCCCACAAGCACCCAATGCCTTTTCTTTTCTTGAATCATGTACACATACATAATGTACTCACAATACAAATGTCCACACATAATGTATTATCACAACACATACATCAACACAAAGTGTACGACATCAAACAATTCATACACCTGCACCTGATATACATCACGACACATACACCTACACCTGATATACATCATAACACATACATCTACACCTGGTGTACAACAAAACACAATACGTACTCCCACATCTCTTGTGCAACACAATACACATACATACACATAGTACAAAACAACAAATACACATGTCATGATGCCACAACTACACAATTCACATCCGTAGTATTGCATGTACAGAACACAACATGTAAGAAATTCACATAATACCACATATACACCAGTACCACATGTACAACATGTACACAGTACCACCTATAAACAACCCCACCTGCACAACATGTACACAACACCACATATACATGACAACACCTACACAATGTGTACACAATGCCACATGTACATTGCACCACCTGTATAATGTGTACACAATACCACATGTACACAACACCAAATGCACACAACACGATATGTAAATAGCACCACATGTACAAGATGAACTCAACACCATATGTACATAACACCATATATCGAAAATGTACATAACACCATCTATACCCAACACTACATATGCAATATGCATGCAAAACCATATATACAATAGGCACACAACATCATGTGTACACAGTACTACATATGCTACATGTACAACATATATACAATAATATTACTAAACATCCAAAGACCACACACTTACGCTACCAAGCAACCTTTCTTCTAGTGTATCTCCACTATTCGTGCTTATCCTAGCATGTTGTGGATTATGTTGTTTTCATTCCACTAATGTATCTCTTAGCATTACCTATCCATAATGTAAACAATGCATAGTATAAGCACATAATATAAATCCATATCCACATGATACTAACCTCATCGATATACCAAGACTATTCTTCCCACTTGATTCCCATAAGACCAGGAACCTCTTTCATGCCATTTACCTCCACAAGTGTAGGTTCTAACCCATTTATTGGTTCACATTTATGATATAGCTTTTAATATAACTATGTTAACTATGTGGGCTAGTTGGGGAAAGAATATAACACAACCCATCATTCTCCCACTTGTTTTTTTCTTTCCACAGGGGGCCATAAGAGAGCTTAGTCATTTTTCCAACCTTGAAATACCCATAGTCTCTGTACACCAAGAGAACTTCTCAGAGTTCACAAATTCTTTCAATTCATCTGCAGTATTCTTCAAAGTTTCCACCTTTACCAGTAACACCTTTTTTTCCTCTATCATATCCCTCACAAAGTGATACTGAACATTAGTGTGCTTTATCTTTGAATGATATGTGGGGTGCTTTGCCAAGAAAATTGTACTTTGGATGTCACAGTCTATCCTTATAGCTCCTTGTACTAACCCCATATTTGAACATAATCTCTGCAACCAAACTGCTTCCTTGATTGCATAAGTGGCTGCAATGTATTCTGCCTCTGTAGTTGATAGTGCCACTACAAATTGTTTCTTACTCAGCCAACTCACTACACCTCGAAATAGGTTAAACACATACCCACTTGTAGATCATCTCTAATCTAGATCTCTAGCCCAGTTTGCATCAGCAAAGCCATGAGTATCAAAAATTCTATCCAATCCTGGTCTTCCTTGGTAGCGCAAACCATAATCACTAGTGCCATGCAAATACCTGAAAGCCCGCTTCACTGCTATCCAGTGCTCATTCCCTGGTTTTGACATAAACCTACTCAATACTCCCACTGCATGTGCAATTTCTAGTCTAGTATAGACCATTGCATACATCAAGCTACTGACTGTACTTGTCTATCGAACACGAGACATGTCCTCTTCCTCTTCTTGTTTCTTGGGACACTGTTCAATAGATAACCTCACACCTACAGGAATATGAACCTTCAACAGTTTACTATCCTTCATATTAAACCTCTGTAGTATTGTCTCGACATACTTCCTCTCGTTTAACCACAACTTCTTCTTTGTCTGATATCTTTTAATTTCCATGCCCAAAATATGGTTTGCAACACCAAGATCTTTCATGTGGAACTTGGAGGAAAATTTGGCCTTCAAATCCTAGATAATTTCTTTGTCATTTCCAACCAGCAACATATCATCCACTGTTATGAAACCAGCTCACAAAATGATAGAAAAGAGAGATGAACACCTTAGAATTCAGCCTCTTCGAGGGGCAACCCCCTTTACATTACACAAATGAGAAATTCTTGGACGATTCAAATGACCAAAACCTCCTTTCTATATATAGGACCCTAAGGAGTCACAATATAACCCAGCCGACCTAACAATAATAATATAAAGCCACAAAAATAATAGTAGAGGGATTCTATGGGGCACAGTAATAAAAATATGGGGACAATAGGGCAACAACAATATTAAAAAGGGATACAAATACAATAGTAATGGGGTAATCACTAGTATTATAGGGACCTAACATGCCCCTATCCTTCAAAAAATTATTTTCCTCAATGCTTGAGTAGTTCTGGATGCCTTTGTATAAACTTCTCATCCTCCCATGTGGAATCTTCAGTGGATAAGTTCTTCCACTTGATGAGATACTCTAAAATTGATCGATTTCGTAGCTGTTGAGTTCTTGTTTCCGTGACTGCTTCCGGTTCCAATATAATTTTTCCTTCCTTCCTCGTCAAGTTCTGGAAATATTGTTTGAACTGGGAGCTTATCGCATATAACCTTCTTTAAACATGAAACAGGAAAAACTGGGTGCAATCGAGAAGCTGCAGGAAGCTCTAATTTGTATGCCATAGTACCAATCTTTTGCAACACCTTGTACGGACCATAATACTTTGGTGATAATTTATTATCCTTCTTAGCTTGCTTGAGGGACATTTTCTTATATGGTTGTAGCCATAGGAATACCCAATCACCTACATCAAAACTTCTTTCACTGCGATGTTGATCTGCCTGTTGTTTCATTCTATTCTGTGCCAACACGAGGTTATCCTTTAAGAGTTGGAGGACTTGTTGTTGATGATCGATGTGATGTTCCACTGCCCGAACCTTAGAATTTTCTCTTAAATATGATGTGATGGATGGTGGTTGATACCCATAAAGTGCCATAATGGGGTCATTTTTGTTGCTGTATGGAAGGAAGTGTTCTACCACCATTCAGCCAGAGGCAACCATTTGACCCATTGTGTCTGTTTATCAGATACAAAGCAACAAAGATATCCTTCCAAACATTTGTTTACTATCTCAGTTTGCCCATCAGATTGAGGATGATAAGATGAGCTATGAGCTAACTGAGTACCAAGACAAGAAAATAATTCTGTCCAAAAAATTTCTAGTGAAAATGGGATCTCTGTCACATACAATAATCTTTGGGTTTCCATGTAGCTTTTGAATTGTTTCCATAAATGCACTAGAAACTGTACTGGCTTTAAATGGATGTGATAATGCACAAAAGTGTGCATACTTGGTAAGTCTGTCAACTACCACCATGATGACACTCTTTCCCTCAGGCTTGGGTAAACCTGTGATAAAATCCATTGAAACCTCCTCCCAATGTCGGCTTGGAATGGATAAAGGTCGTAATAGACCCGGTGTCTTAATTGTTTCAACTTTATTTTGC